>BPTQ01000009.1:214731632-214869811 GCA_019973895.1 Chrysanthemum seticuspe | reverse complement strand
TTTGCTTAAAGACCTTTTTGGGTGACTACCATGCTGTAAAACCGGAACTATTAATCTTTTATATGAAATTTTGCTTAGGCACCGGCGAACTTGCCTATTTTTGCCTCAATATATTCGTTTTAAAGTATATTTTCTAATTATCAAGGCCAAAATGTCGTACCATCAGTGGGTTTTTCCAGAAATTCGTTTTAAGGACAGAACGTAAAATATAGTTTACGAAAATAGTTTTTCTCGGACAAAACCTATTCTAATCCCTTCAAATCAACTCCAAAGCTAATCTAATCCTACCATACACCTTCTTAGGGTGTCATGGGTTCCTAATCACCATCAAGACCAAAGAATAACTTGGGAATAATTATAGGATGACCATATTGTATATATAACTTAAAAATCAAGAAATAAATGGTATAAATCACATAACTTGCATATAAGCTCCAAAAATGATAAGAATCATATGAAAATGAAAAGGAAACATAAAAATGAAAGAAACTTGCTTACAAGTAAAGATGATGAGGTGAAAGTAACAAGGATTAAACCTAAACACCCTAGGTTTTTATTTCAAAACCTAAACAAGAGTGTTATCTAGATTGTTATTATGCTTGAACTTGAAAACAAAATGATGATCCCTTGGCTATCTCTATGTGGCCGGTTTGATGAGGATGAAACAAAGGAGAGAAAAGCTTTTGACACTTGTGAATTATTGTAGTTGAAAATGAGTGTAAATGAGATTGTGTGTAAATATATATAAGTAGGATTTTGAGTACCAAATTCAAGATACATCCCCCCTCCCTATAGTGACCGGATTTTATGGATCTTGTATCCCAAGATTATATTTTTTTTTTTTCTTTTATAATGTATTTGTATATACTTGTATAATTTGCAAGATAGTGTAAGTAAATGTGTAGGAAAAAGTACAAGTAAAGGTAAATGGAAATTTTTGGTGCAAGTAAGTTTTTAATAAGTCAAAATAGATTGTATTGAGGTGATAAAAATTGTAAAAATACTTTCCTTGTGAAAATCGGGTGATAAAATAATTATCGTAAGATTTTTAAGAAAACGACGTAATAATTAAACTTTAACGATTAAAATACCAAATAAATTTGAAACACTGGAAAAACTAAATATATAGTTTTTATGAACTAGATGTAAGTTTAAAAATATCTCGGGATCATTTTTGAAAGTAACGGATTAAATAATCAAAATAAAAACTCACGCGATAAAGATTATTAAATAAAAATTACGCGTTGAAAGTGAACCCAATGTCATGAATGAATTATCATGATGCAAATGATGTCAATGAAATGTAGACTAATCTTAGTCCATATGAAATGTACGTGATGTCATGATCATGAATTCGCCGCTAAACCTCCAAGGTTACGCGAATTTGAAACAAGTAAACCAAGTTTACTAAAATGTTGAAATAATGAGACATGAACGGTGTCGAGAAATGACCTGAAAGTACGGATTGTCACAATAGAGTACTTAGAGAGTACTTAGAGATGCTAATGGAAATCGACGCCGCTCTATGTTACATATGTGCAAGTTTAAGTCACGAGTTCGGGTTAGTTTACTTCAGGGTCAACTTCATCATATTGGGTTCTCTCCATCAGATGTCGCTACAAAGAGCCTACTGATTGATAATGGGGTTGATTACAATTTTGCCAAGAAAGATTGAAAAGAGAGAGATTATGACGTCTGTTTACATCAGTTCAGGCCTCGTACTTCAACATTATGACGATTGAATACTTCAGTTCAAACCTCGTTCTCCAAAGAAAAGAAAAGTGTACGTGTCAGTGCGCTTTATCTTCTGAAGAAGAGAAATCTTCTCTATTATGACCATTCTCATCAACATGCTTCATACTTTTTCCATGAGCTAATTCATCAAGTGAACCGAACTACCGATGATTGTTTTCTTATTCCACTTGCTCAACTATAATGACGATGGCGACATCATGTGCTAATTTTGCGGGGGAGAAGTGTGAATTGATTGCTTTTGGATGATTTCACTTATTCAATCAAGAATGGCATCTTCGTATGCAATTCTTGAGGGGGAGAAGAAGTATGATAATTCTGCATGGTTGATTGTTATTAGAGAATAAATGGTCAAACGGCTCCAAACTCATGTAAGAACCGAGCTTCTTCTTATCGGGTCATTTCTACATGGAGTTTCTTCTAAGAGCCGTTGGTTGACATCTTCACGGGCTAATACGATTAAATGACAAAGTGCTTCCAGTTGCGGGGTTGATTTCCTTGATGAACATCTTTCTGTTCTTGTTTGATTGGGAGGGATTTGATTTAAGAGGATTTGCTATTTGTAAGTTAACGGGAATGCATTTGGTGAGTTGAAGATGTTGACTTTCTATTCCCCAAATTGGACAATCTTGAAGAAGGTCGAGTCTACAGTCGGTTTTACATTTTCTGCTGCATGTTAGAAGACTAAAGACGAGTTGCATTTGATTATCCAAAGACTTCTTCTTAATCTGGGCATTTATCAAACAGATTGTCGGTTTAGGGGAGAGCACTAACTGGGGGAGAGTGATATGTCGAATTTAATCCCCAATTAGACTTGCTCACATTATTCAGCATGTTGATTCTCACAAAGACTTCAAGCGATCTTCTCAACAGATTTCAAGTATTTGGGCTTATAATGTTTTGCTGATTCTGAAGTGTCAAAACCAGCAAGGGGGAAGGAGAAAAGCACCTAAACGCGAGTAAACTTGATGAACTTAATACTTCTAGGTAATTGAAGATATCTCGAGAAGACGAATGTCATGACCGCAGAGAAACTCAAGGTTTTACTCATCAAGGCGTTTGGTGTTATTATTCCAACTATGTGGGGGAAGTGATGTTAGAGAAAGTTTCTGAAGATATAAGAGGTACACAAGTGTGTGATGATCTCGATGTTATCGCAATCATCAGGGGAGAGATAATTGTGTACATTGGGGGCGCTCAACTGTCTCACTTGAAGGCTAAATCAGTGATTCAAAGATATAATCACTTATTCCGGAGTTGACATCCGCAGAGATTGTCATCCGCAGAGATAATCAGTGATTCGGCCTGCTTCTTCAATGTTATCGGTTGTTCTCTCTTTGGGGAATGTGTGTACTTCAGGTCCTTGAGCTTCATACACGATCATCAGGGAAGAAAGCCATTGTTTACCACAAACATTGGGGAGGTGTTTTCTCTCCGGGCATGATGTGTATTCGGGAGAGTTCTTGGATATTGGTGTACTTTGGGTTCTTGAGCTTCATACACAATCATCAGGGACGAAAGATGTGAACATTGGGGAGGTGTTCTTCATTACCCTCATGATGTGTATTCGGGAGAGTTCTTGAGCATTATACAAAGAGACTGACTGCATCAATTCAACTACTTGGGGGAATTGTTCTCTTGACACCTTTTGGAATGGATCGCTTCATACGTCAGTTGAAAAGAAATATGAGAAGAGTTATTTATGTGTGGGATGATACGTTGATGTTCTTCTTCTTGATGATATAACCCCGAACGGAGAATCTCGATTATCGTTATTAAAAGGAGCAGCGGGATTTATGATAATGGTGTGCTTCTCTGTGCACCTGGCTAAGGCAAGCTTGAAATAGAGCTTTGAATCTGATCAACATAAGGATTTTCGGTTTGGGGGGAAGCTGTCAAAGTCTCTTTTTCTCAAAAACTCATGTTCTATCTTCTATTCTGGAGCCTTAGAAGCTTTGGTGGCGGAAGTTTAAGAGATGACGAATTCTATCTTCTACGACGTGCTGCTCGATATCCTTATCTCGGTACTCGTATCATCATCCTCTTATACTATATCATCTACTCTATCTTTGTAAATATTTATCAAAAAGCAAAATAGAAAAATATAAAATCAACAAAAGCCCATAAAAATCAGAAAATTGAAAAATACCAAAAATATGTTTTTCTCAAGACATGTCTTCTGGTATCGATAACATCTGCAGTCGTAGAAATTTCATTTAACAATGGCACGGGACCATAGATTAAGTTCGAGTAGGAGGTGTAAATATTCTTTTCTAAACATGTCACAAAATATGGCTTGCAGTTACTTCAGACTGTGACCCGCGCTTAAACCATGGCTTGCTATTATTTCTGATAACAACCTGCTCTTCAAGAAAGGAAAGTGCTGCGCTAAAACAGTTTTCAAAGAATTTCGTGCACTTATCCTAAAAACAAAATGAGGAAAGTATGTCGAAGGACTGCAGTTCCTACACAAATGTTTTTCCGTCTAAAATTCTTTTGAAAAATATTTGTTGTTTTCACAATGGTGGAAGATGAGTTGCTTATAAATCAATCAGTTTCAGAGATTTCTTAAAATTGAAAACTCAATCAATGACTTCAGCGCTTTTAAATTTTTCAGAAAAGAGTCATTGATTGAGGGGGAGAATGTTTTTTCAAATTTATATCATCTATCGGACTTATCTAATTATCTGAAATGCTTAACTGAAAAATGTTGTTAACCTACGTTGAAGGACTAGGTGCCTAGGATATGATTGTTAGGATTAGATGATTAGAGTTTGATGAACACATAAATCCCATACCTTTATATGATCTGATTGATATGTTGAATTGACTTTTATTAGTCGATTGTTGTTTGGGTGATGTCGACCACCATATATTTGTATGTGTTTTCACTAACGTATGCAGGTATTTTGGTATAAAAGAATGTTCCCGATCCGGATCCCACAATTGAAGATGATTGGATGCCGAAAGGAAAGGGTAACTATATCTTGGGTTGACAAATGAAGAAATGGAGCTTAATTTCACTTCTATGGAGATTTGGCATGAAAAAATGCAACGTAAGAGGTCTCACTGCATCAGCAGATGGTTTTCTTTATCATCGAATGAAGAAACGGAGCTTAATTTGACCTCAGTTGGTATGAAAAAATGCAACGTAAGAAGTCTCACTGCATCAGCAGACGGTTTTCTTCCAACCCTACAGTAACAACAAAAGCTTCTCAACCACCTAACATATCTTTGTGCAGGAAAATTGATACCATTTTTTAAACAATTTTGAAAATATTGTTTTGAAAAATGGAAAAATATTGTTTTTGAAAATATATTGGACTTAACTTGTAAAAATCACTGGACTTCATTTCATCTTTAAACATAAGTCACTCAATTAACGACTACGGTCATCGATTGAGGGGGGGAGTGATTTAAAATAAAACATTTTCAAACGATATTTCTTAATAAAAGTCCGGATTGTACAATAATAAGTGGTGATCTAAAGATTTAATGTTATGTCATGGTATGATTTTCTTTAAAACTCAAAGATCTTACAAAATGAAATTTTTTATGTTCTTGTTTGATTGTGAAATTGTTTTATTTTTCTTAAAGATCTCTTAAAAACTATCATACCTGACACTAACAATCTTTAATGTCCTAAATGGTCCTTATCTGTCATTTTTCATAATCAAATCTTGCCACGTCTTTCCCCAAACTTTTCTAAATGATTTAAATCACTTGGGATCATAAATCTCAAATGGTTTGATATTTTTGATCGGGGGAGAGATCGTGATTTAAATCTCAAATATGTTTTAGTCCTTTAAAGGCACTCCTGCCTCCATGTGCCAAACATTTCATATATATGATGCACATGCTTGAGGAGGAGCATTTATCCAAAAACAAGATGAGTATTTAAACAAGGCCACATTTTCTCTCATGTTTTCTAAACCTAATTATATCACTTGGGATCCAAAATCTCAAAGGGTTTGATATTTTTGATCGGGGGAGAATTTGTGATTTAATTATGAAAGTTGATAAAAGATGAACGTTTTGATTCAAAGTGCATGTTCTCTCTAATATGTGCCAAACTCTTTCGTATATTGATGCACATATTGAGGGGGAGCGAATGGTTTATATTGGCAATCGTGAAAAGTACTTCAAAAACCTCTTGCCTCTATGTGATAAAATGATTTAAAATATCCTAAGCACATATTGAGGGGGAGAATTTACCAAGAAAATTCAAATGGCTTTTTCTAAGGAAATTGTGATCAAGAAATTGATTCAAAGAACTCTTGCCTCCATGTGCTAATCAATTTTAAAATCATATGCACATGTTGAGGGGGAGCATTTCTAAATGATCAAAAACAATTAAGGTACAAAATGTTTTGATTTTATATCACAAGTACCTTGATTGGATTTTCCAAATGATTTTTCAGTTGGTCTCGAGAAGGTATGAACTGTACCAAAAGACCGACCATTTTACTTTATGTATGGAGTTATAAGGATGGTGAGGTTAGGTATTAGTTCCCACGATCCGCCAGAACCGGAGGGATCTACCCAGGGACAATCCACTAGATAGTGTAGAGTCCTTAGGTATGATGAAAAAAAGGAGAAAAGTGAGATATGGGAAGAGTGCCGACTGAGACAGAGCTAGTACTGGAATAAACCCAACAAGGTTCTAGTTATGAAGTCTCGGTAAGCACTGAAGGGGTTGAAGAATGAAAAAGAATTAATTGTGAAAAGGGTGAAAAGAAATAGCCCTCCAATAATTCAACCTTAGGGCAGAATCCGGGTTCAATACATATGCTACTAGTTGTTACTAAGGTAACACTGGTATTGAAGGCAAGACGTCATGGACCCAGTGACGCACTTCCCAAGCTACTCAAGTTCCTCTTAAAAGGGCTTGTTTCATTCTCACAGGGAACCGACATAATCTATCGACTTTCTCTTAGAGATTGTTGATATTGAAGAAGGAGACCCTCTCCCTAGTCTCCAGCATAGGAACCAAATGTGCACAATTGAGTCTAGAGCCAAGAGATCATCCACAATATCTCATTAGGACACTAAATTAATGAAAACTTGTTGTTTCACACAATGTGGAAAGTAAGAATATATTAAGAGTCCTACGCTTTATCCTTGTGGTATTGCCAGAACATCCGAGTGATATGAAAATATTTACGATGAAGATGAAAATCCTTCTAGAGCCAACATCAAACAAGCTCTTGGTGGGTGACATGTGAGATCTTGCAAAAGATCAAGCTTGTGACAACTGGATAGAAACGATGGGGCGATTCAATCTTGAATCAACCTTGATCCAGGAAATGAATTGACGAATACTTTTGGAAAAACCGTTCGATGTGCAAATCTTCTTTTCTCTAGCGCATCGAATGTGTATTCATTTTCAAATTCAAAAAGTATCTCTGATTGAAAAAATACTTTGGGAAAAACCGTTCGATGTGCGAATCTCTTCTTTTCTCTAGCACATCGAATGTGTATTCTCTTTTCAAATACAAAAAGTGTTTTTGATTGAAAATTGATCTTTCTCATAAAACCTTCGTCGTATTGCAAAACTCTTTCTTCTAAGCAATACGCGATTGTTTTCAAATCAATTATTCATCAATCAGTGAATCTTAATTCGCTGGTTCACTCACTCCGTGTTGTCTTCTTTGAGACGTTCCGGTTTGAGAACAGCTAGAACAGCTGTGAAACCCTATCAAGGAGATTCTTCGGAATTCTACCTGATCACAGGCAGTACTTGTACTGATCAACGGGGAACCATGGGCCGTGTACCTCAATTCAATGAAAGTGATCAAAGACACTTTCGTATGTTTTATTGCTAACTGTTGTTTGTAGGTACATTTGGACGGTTGCAGCTGATCAGAATTGAGGAGTCAATCCAAAGCCGCATGCTCACAGCATCCACACTTAATTGAAGAAATCATGACTGGTGCATATCTACATAACCTGCTTTGATATTTTTATACTATGCTTCTGCTACGCTGCTGCAAATATCATGAACCAGTAAAGCTTCCGCTACTCTGATGGAAAGATGTCATGATCCAAAAGTGAGACCATGTCGGTCCGAAAGTCACAACTTCACATGATGGCAACACAATAAAGGGTGATCCAGAGATTTAATGTGGCTGATGATCTCAATGAAAGCTCAAAGATCATCAAAGATGTGGATCAGTTCAAAGACCTCCACACAAAGTACAAAACTATGCGGACTTTAAAGAATCACTACTAATGCACAAAAATTGCGGAATTTGAAGAATTGAAGTCTACGAGCTCGAGAACTAAAGACAAACAAAGAATGCTAGGATGCAAAATGTATTTCATGGGGTGACCTCCCTTAGGGGGAGATTGTTAGGAATTGGAAATTCCATGTTAAAGTGTCGGTCACCCCAATTATGGTCTAGCATATATTAGCTCGTAGACTTGTAGTTATTTACGTTGTTTAGTAGTTAATTAGTTAATTAGTAGCGTAGATTAGTTTAGTGTAACACCGTGGAGGAAGGACGGGTCTTTACCCACTGTATACCTTATCCACAGGCCGTCAGGAGGTCGTTTACTTTGTAACTATAAATACCCCTTCCATCCATGGAAGGGGTGGTGCTTCTCATTCAATCTAACCTTTCATTTGTTAAGCAACTCTCTACCAAGAACACCCTCTCACTCTTTCTCTCTCTAAAACATGGCATACTTGTATAATCACCATCCAAGGCCACCCGAATCATCAAACACAATAATATTAAGATCCTAACATTTTGGATGACATGATGATGATTGTTTGTGAGGTTGAGAGTGATGGATATGAAAGCATTTTGGGAAACTTTATTTATAGAGAAAATAGTACATTGTAATGAATGCTAGACCCAAAATGTGGACCAAAATCTAATGATTAGATATGAATTTAAGGCATGTGATCATGAGAACACAAGCATTAAGTAACATACTCATTAGTGAAAAAGATAAAATGATGAAAATATGAAGGTTTATAGCCAAAGTGAGAAAAATAAAAGAGAAATTTAGCTTTTGTCCCACGCTTCCCATGGATCCGTTCCTTTAGGGAACCGTCCAGCATAAATGCTGGGATCCATGGTACTGGTGACTTACGCAGCTCAAATTTTTCCTTTTGGAAACATTGGTGCCTAGTGTGTGCCTATATGCAAACCATTTGGAGTTGCGGTTATCTCGACTCCTAAAAAGAAGAGAAAATAAACTAAGAAGTGAAAAAGCATATTATTATGTGAGATAACCCGAGTGCTCCTTAATTCATTTTTGCTTAAATGAATGTAGCCGAAAACACATATTAGTTATGTGTTCCCTTTAGCATTCAAAAGACATGAGATGCAATGAGAACGGGTTTTTACTTTGTATTAATAATGAAATGGTTTGTCCTAGACGTGAGAACAACGTTAGGAAAATGATACGGGGAGAAGTATCCTTTTAGAAAGCATTTCGAAAAGTTTCTTGTAAAAAAAATTATAGTTAGTTTTGAAAGGGTGAAAGACAATATACCTTGAGTTTTGAATATCCCCATATTGTTTGTGAGTTGTGTATAAAATAGAGATCCTAGACTCAGAAAGGAAGGTAGAGCTAACGTTTACATACCTTGTAGAATTGAGAAAAAAGTTACGACGATTGTTCCATGAGACCAAGACCAAGACGAAGCAAGTTGAATTGTTCCTGTTTCAACGATTTGGTGAGGACGTCGACTATGTTGTCTTTAGATAATACCTTTTCAATAGAAATGTTCCCTTTTTGAACATTGTCTCTTGAGAAGTGATGACGTATCTCTATATGCTTGGTGCGAGAGTGCAACACCGGATTCTTACTTAAGTTAATAGCACCTTTGTTGTCGCATAAAATGGCTATGTCACTTAGATGAATGTCGTAGTCAACTAACGCTTGTTTCATCCATAGTGCTTGTTGGCATGCTTTGCCGGCGGAGACATATTCGGCTTCAGTTGTTGATATGGCCAATTCCGTTTGCTTCTTCGAGAACCAAGATGTTAAATAACATCCCATAAAAGTACATACACCACTTGTACTCTTTCGGTCAACATAATCACCTGCATGGTCAGAATCCGCATATACAATAGTTTCTACCCCCGTTCCCTTAGGATACCATAATCCCAATTGAGTCGTACCCTTAATGTATCTAAGTATTCTTTTGATGGCTTCTAGATGTGATGTTTTAGGAACTTCTTGAAACAAAACAAAATAAACTACTTTGGTTTTGGACTTGAGATCTTAAGGTTCTTTCATTTAACTTTCCTATGACCTTATCTACGGGATGATCTTTAGACTCTTTAATATTGATGATTTCATTGTTTAATGGTTCATCTTCTTTGTTTATATTTTCCTTGATTTATATGGCTTCACTTTCGATTATCTCGTCATCGACAAGAGGTTGGGTAGGTTTAGGTGGACTTTCATCAAATTTTACGTTTAATAACTCTTCAACCTTCATTGTTCCTTTATTTAATATAACATAAGCTTTACTATTAGGAGAGTAACCTAAGAAGATACCTTCGGTTGATTTAGGATCAAATTTAGTTAGGTAATCTTTAGTGTTAAGTAAGAAACATTTGCTACCAAAGACTCTAAGATGTTCTAACGTAGGCTTTTTGCCCCGAAGTAACTCGTATAGAGTTTTACCTTAGAATGGTCTAATTAGGACTCGGTTAAGTATGTAGGTTGATGTATCAAAGTAATCTACCATTAGATTTAGGGGGAATTTCATATATACCCAAGGAAACTTCAAAAATTACATATTTCCCCAAAACACAAGTTTTTAATGCATGAAGTACAATGCTATTAAAGCATGCTTTGGGGAAATATGTAATTATTGAAGTTTGGTTGGGGATGTATGTAAATGCCCCTTAGACTTATATGGCTTCACTATAGGACTTCCTAAATTGTATTTGGATTTTCTTACTTAATATTTCAAAGTAATCAAACGTTTCAGTTTTATTCTTTAAAACTTTAGTCCATGTGTACCTAGAGTAATCATCCACTATAACCAAAGTATAGTAGTTACCTCCATAACTTTGAATAGCGGATGGACCAAATAAATCCATGCGAAGTAGTTCTAGACACTTAGTAGTAGAGACCATATTTTTAGCTTTGTGACTAGCATGAACTCACTGTAGTGATCAGCAGCGGAGTGTAAGAATATAATGTTTATCAACGGTAGAGTGAGACAAGATCACGATCTTTAATGATTACCTAAGAAATCATAGTATTCGTGTTTTAGTATATTGTACGATATAAGTGTACAAGTATATGTAGTTTGTTGTATTTCAATATGATGTTGTACATGAATTCTTAAGTTAAAGTATTCCTTAAATGTTGTTTGGCTTATAGTCCTTTTATAAATAACCTCGTACCATCGTTCGGGCTATCAAAATCAAGAGGTCGTGAAGTAGTTTAACATAAAATATGGTCATTTACTTAGTTTGTCAAAGTCTAGCAAAGTCTACGAACCAAGTTTTAAAACAAGTTTCGGGTCATTACGCCCAAACTAGTCGTGCAGCTAAGTTATGGTTAAGCAATAATAATTAAGACCATATTAAGGATGTGTCTAAGTTAGACAACCTCAAGACAACAATCTTGACTTAATCTTGGTTTTATATTAGTCTCAAATGATCAATATATCACTTAAAGTTTCTCACTAAGGTTGTTTTTTAGTCAACAACAGGTCAATTTAGTTTTTGCCGTTTTTAGGTTTTGTCGTTCATTTTCTGCTTATGTGCTCCCGAGTTTGTGTAGAAAAAGTCATTCTGAGAAATTTTTGTGTTTTACACTTTTGCTGGTTCGGACCAGAAAAGGGTCAAAATCGTGATTTAAAATCGTATCAGCAAACTTTTGTTCCAACACTATATTTTCATCTAGTAAAACTTAACTAGGCATAACTTTTTAACCACAAGTCATTTTTAAGTGATTCAAAAGCCCAATTTTATATTTTTGTATTCTCTAACAGCTTCTTAAGCTTAATCAAGTCAAAGGTCTAAATTTTACTTATATCTATAGTCAAATTACAAGTATATACTTATATCTCATTGCAGAAAGTTTTGCTGCACATTCAGTCCTGCCAAAACGACCATAAGTTGAGTTCTACAAATTATTTTGACACGCGGATTTTGCCAAACTTAAAGTTTAGGTCTTGGCTACATTTTATAAAACTGAGTCGACTTCTAGAAATGACTAAAACCATGGGATTTTCCCAAATGAAATCGTGTGTGCATACTTTGACATGTTTTGCCATTTTGGCTCTCATTTACTCATCAGGAAGAGTTATGAGGTGCGCCACCCGGCGAAACGACCATAAGACAGAGCTCTAAAATCCTATCTTATTGAATTAACCTCAAAGTTTACTGAGATGATCAGTTTAATCAATCTTTAGGACTGTTTCAGAATTCAAGTTCATAGAACTTACCTAGGACTTGTTTTAGCTTGTTTTCATGGTCATAACCTCATGTACAACATCAATTAAGCCATATTACATATACTACTTATATCAAATTACATCAAATAATTATAGAGATTATTAAAACAATATTGAATGACAAGAAAATAAACTCAAATCTTACAAGGATTAGGATGACAAGTTACTAGTACAACAAGAACAATTCAACCCTTAACCCTTCTAATCTCTAATCCTTGTCTTGAATCTTCAACCCAAACTTGGTTTAGCCTTAGAAAACCTTTGTAATAACCTCTCTTATTCAACCCTTGTTCCTTTGATTATCTCCAAATCTAACCATGGAATCCCTAAAACAACCCAAGAATCATAACTAGCTACCTAAACCCTTCACTTTTGTAGTATAATTTGTTGTATGAAATCGAAAGGATGATGATGATGGAGGAGGGGGGTTATATGGCAGCTAAAGGAGAGGGAAGGAGAAGTACTAGGTGAAATTTGCATGTCCAAATGAAGAGATAAAGCTAGTGATCTCTTTTAGTGGAAGTAAGCATGAAGTGTGATACATGTGTTATCATTTGGTGAAAGTGGTGTTAGCATCAAGCCATGTGGCTTTGCTAGCCATAATAAAACGCCACCTCTACTTGAGGTGGTTAATATGTGTTATTTTATGCTTAGTTTTGGTTTATGAGGTGTAGTTTGGTCCCGGTAATTACTAATGTTAAGCCCTTAAGTCACGAAACTTAAAACCGGGCAACATAAAAATAGAATACTTATGAAAATGTCTAAACTTATCAATATACTCCAACTAAGTATATTAAAGTATGATAAGTCTCATAGGGTACGCCTATGTTGTTAAAACCTAATAACGTAGGTTTAAGTACGCGTCTTACGTAAAAAGTAACATGTCTGCGTAAAAATGATAAAGTGGCAATAGTTCATATAAAATATGACTATTGGTGAAAATAGAGTATTTTGAACATATAGACTTATCGTAGTCTTGTGTTGGTCACAAGGAAAATTACCAGTTACTACCGGTTATTGTATTTGCTTTTACATTACGGTAAAAGTCAAATAGTCAAAAGTCAAAGTCAAAGGTCAACTTTAAAAAGTCAAAGGGTAAAATAGTCATTTTACCTTATGAAAAATTACGGATTGCTACACATGGGTTGTAGGCTTTGATCCATGTGTATCCAAATAGATACAATGTATCTAAAAGATGTAATGCATCTAGTCAATGGGTCATGGGTTAGCTCCATAGGTCATGGATATTACCCATTATGACTTATGCATGATGTCATGCAATGGGTCATGGGTTATGGATCATGCTTCATGGTTATGGGTCATGGACTTTGGGTTTTACCCAACTACATTCAATGTATTTAGTCAATGGGTCAAATACTTATACTTCTACCCATTCTATTACCCATTATAATACATACTAAGTATGTATATATCTACCTATTATGTAAACACTAGTTGTTGTACATATGCATTACTAAAACATGAAAGCACTATTACTTGTTTAGTGATTTATATGAAAACGTAAGAGTGTTAGTAAACTATTGGCTCAAACCATTTACGTATTTTATTTGTTTCGTTAAAATGATTTTACGTTTGTTATCGATAAAACATTAGAAGATCGTAAAATATAAATAAACGTTTTTACGGCTTATTTGTATTAACAATATCCCCCTTTTTGTTGATGACAAAACATAAGATTATTTTAAGGAAAAACTAAAATTCGTAAAAGTTTGAATTGAAGTTTTTACTCTCTTTTCTCCCTTTTTGTCGAAACAAAAAGAGCGTTGAAAAGAAACTAACACATTGCTTTAAGAAAAACATGTGAAAAAGAAAATATGAACAATAGAGAGTAAGAGAAGAGAAGTATTCTTGTCTTAGCTCCCCCTTGAAGATTCCATCCCTTTGTGAGGGCGTCAAGTAATTAGAGAAACTAAGCGAGTGCTTTGCAATTAAGTTTGTAAGTGGTTTTGTCTTATTGACGAACATGCTCCCCTTGACGAGTGCTCCTTTGCAAGGAGGACGTCTAGTTTTGTAATCCTATGTAAATGATATTGCAAATGATTTTGCAATGTTTTGCTTTGACAAGAAACTCCCCCTAGCTAAGGGTGTCAAAGTCTTCATGTGTATATTAAAATCTACAAAACAAAGGTTAGATAACAAGTATATAATGCATAATTTCCTGCAAATAAGACATAAGTTGGTAATAAAATTGTCTTCTGTTGCACGGATCCCACGGTTCCTCCTTTGGAGGGATCCGTCTAAGCTAAATTGTGGGATTCGTCTGTCTGTGAGCTTAAGACAGCAATGGTGATGTAAAATGTGATATTAACATCAAAATGAGATATGTATTAAGGCACCAAACATATTCTCAAGATAATATGGCATATAACATGTAATTTCATTCAATAAAAATACGAGAAATGATCTACATATCTCAAAAACAAAGAGAATGACTTAAACATGAAATATGATTCCTAAACTATCTAAGTTAAGCTTAAGACTAGGACACCACTTGAATCCTTAAACTCAAGGTTGTTTAGGTTTGTTGACCTCATCGAAACGTTCGAGGAGGTGATAAAACATGAAACGTTGATCTTCATGTAATTTATGTATCAAGCTTTCAACATGTTGACAATGATAAAAATCTTTGTCATGGCTTGGAAATGGTGGTGGTAGAAATGGAATGGCTTAAGATGGAAGGTTTAGTTAAGGTTCCACAAAAGAAGGAGAGATTTGTCGAGGTATATTTGGAGGTGACTGGAATATGTGTCGAAGATGGTGGTAGAGAGGTATCTACTTCCATGTGATCGGGTGGTTGACTTTGATGATTCCTCATAATCCAAAAGGGACTATTTGAGGGTGATGGTGAAAAGGATGCTGGTGCTAGTGTCGATTCAACACCTTGATTTTGTGGCGCTATTCTTTCTATTGAGGAGAATGCTGGCAATGGTGGAGGATGAGATGGCCTAGGAGGCAAGTCCTCTAGATTGTAGACGTGTGGTGATGAGAGTGGAGTGGTGAATGATATGGCTCTAGGCACTAAGGGTGATGGTTTAGTAGAAATAGGGGTGTTTGGTATTGGAAGTTTTATGGGAACAATCCTTTTGGGGATTGGTTTGATTGGTAGGGGAGAAATCCTAGCATTTGTGGATTTAACGGGAGATGATTTGGTTGAAGAAATTTCATGAATAACACGAGCAAGTTTCTTGGGTGGTCCTTTGGTGGATGAGTTACCACTAGGATCTTTCCTCATGATGAGATGACAAAAGGTTAGTGAAATAGAGGCTTCTAGTTGCTGAGTTTTAAGTTGTAGATGATGACTAAGAAGTCCTAACAAGATGGTTTATAAAGAGAAGAATTTGGCAAGTGCATTCAAGACTTAAGCCACTAAGATCCTTTGAAATATGATGATTTGCATGCACAAGAGTCAACTTTAGAGTTGCACTGATCAAGGAGGTTAATTAAGACAAGATGGAGTGTTCAAGTTAGCAAGGAGAGCTTGAAATGATTGTTTTAGCTAGAGTTAGCTGAATCTGTCAGCCGGTTCCCACGGTTCCTCCAATGAGGGATCCGTCTAGGCTAATCCTAGGGATCCGGCTCTCAGCAGCCAAGAAAAGAGGAAAATGATGATTGTAAGGTCTAGTACCTATACATCTTAAGTGTTTCAGTCTTCTTAAGTATCTTAAATGAAAGGGGACTTAAATAATCAATGGCAATGAGTGATGGTAGCTAATGATTGGCTTTTATGGAAGAAGATGGGACTTTATGAGCACCAATGGGTGATCAAAGATGACACTAGAAGATTTGAGAGTGTCAAGTGGTGTTAAATGATCCTAGAGATCAAATGGCTACTTAGGATAAATTTGGAAAATTCCTTAAAAATTATAAGAAATGAAAGACTAGTTTTTGACCCATTTTGAGGTAAGGACGACTAAAATCAATTTGCTAAAATTAAGAGAATTATAAGACTAGATGTGTTAACATGTGAGAAATGATGTATGAGTATTGGAGCGGAAGGATGATGAGCTTTGGTGAAATGATAAATCAAAAAGGCACTTTTGTATGTGATTCTAAGTTGGCTATAAGTGAGTGTGATACCTAGTGAGCTTGAGGAAGGCTTAAGTGGTCCTAAGACATTATGTTTAGCTAGCATGAAGTGGTCAAGGTAATGGTTTGATGTATAGAGATCTGCAACTGCATTTCTGTTTTCCCGGATCCCACGGTTCCCTAAGTGGAAGGATCTGTCTAGTACAAAGTGAGGGATCTGTCTCCTGCTAAACAGTACCTTCAAAGAAGGTATGCAAAATTTGCACAAGGTATCGTATTTCAAAGCCAGTGTTTTCTAAGGAATTTGAACAACTATATAAGCGAGACATCAAATGTTAAATATTTTATTTCATGAGAATGATCACATTACAATGCTAAGAGATGAAATCTAAGGATTGAACCTATTTGGAAAGGAAACTAAGTTTCTTGAGCATTTTTGCTAGATGGATCGTCAAATGGATGATGAGTATTTGCCGATTCAGTGATGAATAAAGACTTGATGTGAGATGTGTTTAGAGGTTCCATCATCTTATTCACAAGTACGTACAACGGACTTTGAAATTAAGGATGGAAGTACATGATATGATGATAAAGGCGTGTCAGGAACATTCCATAAGGGATTAGCTTGTTATTGTTGCCTTGAAGGTTTACAATTCATCTTGCGAAAAAATAGGCGAGATTGTATGGTTGTTGGGTTAGCAAACAATACATTATGTGAGCACAACAAGCGGGAAAATTTCTCGATTTCCCCTAAGACTCCAAACATTTTCACGTAGAATAACTGCGAGAGGTTTAAGATCATCTCGGATATCACGTGTATAGATTATGTTTGGATCAGAGTAATAGGGTCGAGGTTTGCATAACATGCGAGTTAACTCTTGAGGGGAAGGTATGTGTGAATAATATGGACTATTTTCTTCACGATGGTTGAAGAGAGAATCAAGAGACAAATCTTCAGTGAAGGCACATTGTCTATGATTTGGAATTCGGAGAATGTGAGAAAATTGCCCAAGGGTTAAGACAAAATTTTGGTTTTTGATCCAAAACCAAAGTGATAGAGATCGATCCTCATTACGAACGAGTTCAACTTGACAGAAGAATTCCAATACAAACCGTGGACAGATTTTCTCATTAATTCCGAGAAGGCCTTCTAGTCCTATGGTTCGGAAAAAGGTATTGATACCTTCTTCATATAGTAGAGGTGTGTCAACAATACGTCTTTCATGGAAGTCGCGAGTTTCTAGATTATTAAACCCACATACATGATTGTCAGGTGTGATGGGCTCAAGGGAGATATTAGGATTATAGACATAAATGAGTTGAAAGTCGAATTCATACTCATGCGTCATGACGAGACCTATGAAAGTGAAAAGTTAATATGAAGAGATGCATCAAAGGAGAGAACATTTGATAGATGAATAAAAAATGATCTCCTAACGTTTTTACTTGATTTCTATCAACAATGACAATTAACTTACTTAGTACTTAACATTCTAGTGGGATTTTTCCTTTTATGGTAGATTTTTATGAAATGATTTTTATGTTGCATGAGATTCTGTTTCCCAGTTCCACGGTTCCCTTCTAAGAGGTATCCGGCTAGTTGAACTTTAGGGATCCGTGGATCTGTAGTGACAGAAAAATGGTCTCGATGTAAAATAGATTTTTGCAACTTTTAGGTTTATAAAAAGGAGGTGTGTTCTAGCCAATATTTACTAGTTAAGCATGCATTGTAGGTTTCAAAATTATGTTAAGGTGAAAGATACGAATAAAAATAAAATGATAAACACATTATGAAAGACAAACGAGATAAACTACGACATTAGTAATATTTCATTTCAATGCTAAGAGCGATACAAAGGATTGGATATATGATACAAATGTAGATTAACAACACAAAGTACGTGTCTCCATGAGAAAACTTGATCATGGGATACACGAGAGCGATGAGTGTTAAGACGATGATCACGAAGGCGATATAAACCGTGATGATGAAGTTCTTCCCTTTTTTTGATTTGAGATGAGATGAGATGAGAGGGAAGATGAAGTTTGAATGAGAGGTAATTTTTGAAAGTGGGAGATTTGAAAAGTGAGGTTTTGGTGGATTTGACGAGCGGAAGATGTTTTTTGGGGAAGGAGGAATTTTTGAGATTTGTGTTTTGTTTTATTATTAGAGAGATTTGATTTTTGGATTAAGAAAAATAAAAAAACATGTTTATAAACCTATACTACAGACGGAAGAGAAACACGTATGCAAGAAAGGTTTTCTAATGAAGCCATGTATAATACATGAGCATATGAAAATATAATCATATAAGTTCCTATGCAAGCAAACATATTCTAAGCTAATGTTATTTAGAGATAAGTTAGAAAGTCATACCTCTAATGCAATTATAAGTGTTTTTTCTTTTGACAAGAAACAATGTCAATAGACAACTCCGGTTCCTTCGTGATCTAGATGGTAATTAAGATACCTTCTTAGGAAAGGTAATTTTGTTACCAAGGAATTCCTATGGCTTGATTAAAATGAGCTTTAACTAAGCAAAATGACAAGAAAGGTTAGTGTAATTTAGTAAGATAAAATAAGAAATAAAAATATAATGTTGTCATCCAATCAACATCCTACAAAGGTGTTTTTAAGACATGGTGTTTGTTTTTGTAAAAGACCTTCTTTGTAGTTTTCGATTATCAACGGATCGTGTCAAGTTTTTAAAGTACAATATACTCTAAGAACTTGGTAACGAAGCTCTGGTACCAATTGTCGAAAACTAGAAGGGGGGGTTGAATAGTTTTACCGATTAAAGCTTCGTTTTAAACTATTTAGATCGACTTATTGATACGCGTACAACGCGCATTCGGGGTCAAAGGAACTTCATTTTCGTCGAGCAAGTTTTTCAACACCCTAGGCAGTGAACCTAATCGTTGTAGTGTAGTATTAGGGTAAGCCTCGGGAATTGATATCGTTCTCTAAGGGAACAGGAATGCTAGTGAGAAATTACTACGCTAAGGTTGGGGTTGAGGAAGATTATTCTTTATTCTTTTTTATGTTTTTAGAAAATTGAAATTACGAATCTTAGGGTATTGGATTTGGGGGTGGTATTTCTACCGATTACTCTACTTATCTATTCTAATTAACTAAGCTAAGGTGAGGGTAGTCTATGTCTATTGTTGTGTGCTCTTATGATGATTTAAAGATGTGTTTACCTAGATACTATTACTCCCTAGTTATCTCCTATTGATGGTTGAATTGTCACGTCCTTATTCTTAACGCGTTGTGTCTTCTAAGTTCGTAGGGTATGCATTTTTCCCTAACTCTTTGAGACTACCTTAAGGTTATTGCCTACGAAATCTCTAGGATTCATAAACTAACTCTAAGGTTACCTTTGGATGTTTAGACTACAATAACTCTAGGTGATTATAAACTAATGTTCACAAAGATTACTCAAGCATTAAAAACACAACGAATGACCTATCGCAATACTAGGTCAATCACAATTAAGATAAGAGACAACCAATCAATATTTAATACCTAGGTTTCATAGATCTAATCAAACACATAAGTAAATTAGCCGGACATGGAAAACATGCAAGCATACACACAAACAATTGAAGACATAATTGAATTAATGAAGTAAATCACTAATCTTGTTGTAAAATAGGGTATGGAACCCTAAGATACTGCCCAAGACAGCCAAAGTTCGGTTTAGGTTTTACTCCACAAAACTACCTCTCTAAAATACTGAAAATTCGAATTCTATATATAGAGTTACAATATGCGACGGTGTCACTCTTTAATTGTGACGCCGTCGGGTCGCCGCCATTAGGTTTTTGTCTTGGCCATGTCAACTCTGTTACAGCGTCACCTTATGATTGTGACACCGTCGGCTTCATCTTCTGACGCCGTCGCGATCCAAATCTAGGCCGTCTGAGTTGTGACGCCCTACTCTTTTAAACCTGATGCCGTCAAGTGCAAAATAGCAATTTCCTCTCTGAGTCGTCTCAAAACGTGTTGCGACGGCGTCGCCATTAGGCTGTGACGCCGTCAGCTTCTGTTCCAGCAGCTTGAGTGTCTTGATTCTTGACTTTGGCCATTTTCTTCATATATTCGCGCCTTTTCGTCCGAATAAGTGTCATTCCAGCAATTTGCCTTCAAGATACCTAAAAAGTGAAAAGGAACGAAATTAAGTAGTAACGGATACAAAAGTGATCGATTAAGGGCTTAAATGACCCCTCAAAAGTGTACCTTTTAAATCCTTATCAAATATCCCTACACTTGGTATTTGCTTGTCCTCAAGAAAATGTGCTTTTAGCCAATTAATTTATAAGTTAGGGGTCATGAAGCATTAGTTTAGAGCAATTCACAACATGTATAAGCCCCGCAAAAGTCATAACAAGCATATGAAATTACATACTAGCACCTCACAAGTGGTGTTTGCATACTCTCATCTCTCGTGTGTATATGAAATATATCAAGTTGGAAATGGAAGATAAACACTCATTAACCGGTCTCAGTACATAGATTACCAAAGGCTTGAGACTAGATCAAACCTCCATTGCTTTTGGCGTAAGCACCTAGGAAAAACTATCCAAGAGGTCTTTTAAAGGGTTGTAACGTTAGGCTTACGATAGGGAAACAAAGGGTTTGGTGGGATAGGTGATTTAGTGGTGGCAAGTCAAAAATATTTATGTTACAAGCATGAGAAGAACGGTGTTGCTAAGCCAAGACTCGACACTCTAAATTTAAAGATAGATGTAGGATGGTAGCCCGTTTTTTTTTTTTTTCTTTTTTTTTTGAACACTCTATTATTTCTTTTTCTCTTTTTTCTATTTTTTTTTCCATACAATTTTACTCTACCATCCTCTACGATAACATCAAAATAATAGGGATTTATAGGCACATCCCTACACTTGAGTTTTTATTACTCTAACACTAATTTGACCCGAATTGAAAAGATCAAAACACTTGGAGCACATTATTACGTAAATAAAGGGAATTTGAATTTAACGTTCCTTCCCGTCATTTCATAAAATTTAAATTTTCCCATGAGTCCCAATCGTCCCAAAACTGTGTACAAAGGATATGACTCGACTTAGCAACTTATGCAAGCAACTAGATAATTGAACTAAGGGTTTAGTATGATAACAATAATGCACTAAAAGTGAGTGCATACAAGGTAGGCTAAGGCGATTTGGGTGTATATTTGGGGGTGGATTGTAAACAATGCTCTTCATTGATATTCCAGAAAACCGAAACATCACGAGAACCGCGAAAAGGATAGGCTCTGAGGGGTTAACTAGGTGTATCGTTTACTAAAGATGAGTACAACGCAAGGGTGTGAGGGAATTACTTAACCGATGTGGAAGAAGTAATTATAATACGGGTATCAAACAAGGGTTATCCTAATGCCTCTTATCATTTAGTTATTCCTAACTACACAAGTGTAGTCTCACTAGCGATCTCGGAATGCATCACAAAACAAGTTCTAGAATCTATTATACTACCGGTACACACTCGAAGCATTAAATTGGAATGCTTTAATTCCTACAAATCTAAGGGCGATCCTCAGATTTTGGGTGGAATTTAAGTGGTAAAGGGTTTTGTGCTAGTCATATAACTTCCTATCCATGAGACGCTTTATTAAGACTAATGGCCCACTCCTACATGTCATGAAAAATTTTAAATTTGGTGCCAAAATTACCCTAACCGATATTTCTCATGGTTTATTACACAAATGAAATTGGACAAGGCAAATAGTCAAGGATAAGCATAGTTTCAAAGTTCCCATTTTATTTTTCCTCCCTACACATAAACTGAACGTTGTCCCCAATGTTCCCCGAAAGTATCAAAGTTATGATAATGGAAGGTAATTAAAAACGAAAGAAACTAATACTCCCCTGATTAGCTCGGTAGGATCCGTGTGAAGTAGTGGTTAAATCCTTCTTCAAGAAGAATGTATGCGTGAAAAGCTCCTTCCAATCTTATGTATCTTCTTCTTGATAAATAAAACCTGCACACTTGAAGAAAACAAACGAAACCTTCATGTAAAATCGGATGTAACAATATATATGACTCTACTAAACTAGGATATAATGCTTGTGGAATGGATGTTTACAGATTTTCTGGAAATTAAGACCTGGAAAATTCCAAGAATTTATAAGTAGCACAGAAAAAGAGAAAAAGTTAGAAGTTGTTTCTACTCCTCCTGACGCCGTCAGGTTGCGACCCTGACGCCGTCAGGTTGCGACCCTGACGCCGTCAGGTTATCCTGGCAGAAACTGGTCTGCAATTTTCTGGAAAAAATTCTGGAAAATTTATATCTTTAGAATCTGGAAAAATTTCCTGCAAAACATCCATTATGACTCGATACAAGCATTTGACTCTAACAAGCACACATGTATATCTTTTTAATAATCGTAATTCTCATGTTCACGTTTTTTTTTTGGAAAATGTTTGTAATCCTCCCTACACTTATCCCTTTTGTAAAATACCTTTATATGTAATTAAGACGAGGTTAAAGACAAAATAAAGCATTTTTACAAATTCAAATATGAGAATAAACAATCAATAAAAGATATACGACACACAAACAAGCAAACAATTAATCATAGGTTGCCTCCCACGAAGCGCTTTTCTTTATTTATGAGTCTTGTAGCTAGACTCGAAGTCGTGCCCCTACGTACCTATATAAGTAAGCTTATCCTCAAGAATGTCATAAGGATCAAACTTATCATTTAAGTTCCTAGTGGTACGCTTAGTTTGGTATGCCTTTTCAAACTTCTCTCCATCTGGGTCATAGATCGTTATCCTAATGTGCCACTCTCTATTACCATCACTAGGCGGTCTATCCCAATTCCACTTATGCTTAGGCTTATCGCTCTCAACTTTCAACTTATTCATGACAAGGTTGACGGGCAAGCTTCCTAGGAACTCGGTCATCTTCCTAAACACTAAGGCGTCCTCGAACGGGTTCACTTCCATGTCCCTAACCAATTCTTTTTCATGGAAAGTTGCTTTACTAGCAAAGGCCTCATCTAGATAGAAAGGTCGTTGGGGACCTATGAAGTCTATATTAATCCAAGTTCCATATCTAGATGGCGTTCTATCCAACCTAATCTCATGGTGGATTTCTTCTTCCTTGTAGTAAATATGCTTTTTGACATCGTAAATTGACCTAGCACTCCCTTCCCCTACCACTATTTTAGACATCTTACAATCAATGATGGCACTAGCGATAGCTAAGAATCCCCTTCCTACTAACAATGGGCTTGTCGGGTCCTTATTCATGTCTAGCACATGGAAATCCACCAAAAGAGTTAATTCTCCTACGTGCACTACCATGTCTTTTATTATCCCTACCGGATATGCAATACTACCGTCCGCTAGACCTAAGATAGTTTCTGTTGGTTCAATTTTACCTAATTTAAGGCTTCTATGGAGGGACAATGGAACAAGATTGATGTATGATCCTAAGTCGGCTAGAGCATCGAGAGGTTTGGAGGTTCCAAGCCTACACGGAAGAGTGAATAGCCCAGGATCGTCTAACTTCTTAGGTAAATTATTTTGCACAAACGCGGACCCACATTTTCCAAGTTTTAGTTCTCGCTCATATTTTTCTTTTAAAGAATTATAATAAGGTGCATGAGCTAAGACTTCAAGAACTGGTTTTTCTTGATGGAGTTCCTTGTACTCCTCCTCTAGATTAGGTTTGGGTTCTAGGTAGACGGGTTTCTCAAGAGTGGGTTGTACCAATGGTGCGGGGCCTTGGTACCTCATTTGGGATCGCTTGGAACCCTTGTTGATAGCATTTACCGAGTGGACCGTTGGGTGTGAGGGGCATGGATGTGCAATCTCCCATGGTGAAAAAGAACATGAAGTCGATGAAATCGAATTCACTTTTGGGTTCTTTATAGTATCACTTGGGAGTGCTCTAATTTCCCGGCCATTAAAGCTTTTAAGAGGACGTCAAGCTTATTTGTCATCTCACCTTGTCGTTGCTTGAAATCGGCTTCAAGCTTAGTCAATCGAGTTTCTTGAAATGACATGAATCTAGACGCAATTGCCTCAAGACTAGTGGGGTTCTCGGTGTTTGGAGGGTTGAACCTATTAGGTGGACTAGATGAGCTTTGGGGTGGGTTTGAATTTTGATTCCACTTAAGGTTAGGGTGATTCCTCCATGAGGGGTTATAGGAGTTTCCTAAGTTGTTTTGTTCGGGCTTGAAAGTGTACCACTTCTCTCCCGCTTCGTTGGTACGCGTGGAGGCGTAGTCCGCAAAAGCTTGTTCGGGGAGTCTTGTGCAATCACGAGTGTCGTGGGAACCACTACATAACTCACAAGGTAGAGTGATTTTGTTCACTTGATGTGAAGACTTAGGATTTTTGTAGGAGCTCATTAGGAATTTGACTTGATCTTCAAGCTCGAGCATCCTATGGTCGGAAAGGTGTGAGTCAATGGGAGGCAAGGAGATTGCCTTTACGGTTTTGGGCAACTCACGGGGGTCATTCCAACTTTCGTTGTCATAGAGAGCAAGGTCCTCTATTATACCCCCATGATTCTTCAGCGGTGAGATCACTAAGTTTACCATCGGCCGCTTGGTTAATGGATCGCTTAGTTGGGAAATTAACATGATCATAAAAGAGTTGGACTTGAAGCCAAAGATCAATCACGAGTGTCGTGGGAACCACTACATAACTCACAAGGTAGAGTGATTTTGTTCACTTGATGTGAAGACTTAGGATTTTTGTAGGAGCTCATTAGGAATTTGACTTGATCTTCAAGCTCGAGCATCCTACGGTCGGAAGGGTGTGAGTCAATGGGAGGCAAGGAGATTTCCTTTACGGTTTTGGGCAACTCACGGGGGTCATTCCAACTTTCGTTGTCATAGAGAGCAAGGTCCTCTATTATACCCCATGATTCTTCAGCGGTGAGATCACTAAGTTTACCACCGGCCGCTTGGTTATCGGATCGCTTAGTTGGGAAATTGACATGATCATAAAAGAGTTGGACTTGAAGCCAAAGATCAATGTCGTGATGAGGGACTCTATGGAGTAAGTCCTTGAATCGAGTCCATGCTTCATAGAGAGATTCACCTTGACGTTGTTGGAACATCAAGATTTCATTTCTAAGCTTAGTAGTTCTCCCCGTTGGGAAAAATTGGGCAAGGAAACGAGAGGTGATATCATCCCAACTTGAGATGGAGCCGGCGGGAAGTCGCTCAAGCCAATTACTAGCTTGGTCCCGTAGAGAGAATTGGAAGAGACGCAAGCGCGTGGTCTCCCAAGTACTAGCATTGAGGTCGATGGAACCGACGATTTTAAGGAAATCCTTAAGATGCTGATTAGAATCTTTGGAACGAAGTCCATGGAAAGCACATCCGTTTTGCACCAACCGAATGGTGTCGGATCGAAGGGCCGTAGTTTGGGATTGGTTGGGAATCTCAATGGTGTTTCTATAGCCTAGGTGGCTTGGTCTTGAGTATTCACCAAGAGTACGGCCTCTTGGCGGGTCATTTGGTGGTGGGTTGATGAGTGGTGGTTGATTATCACCTTCCATGATGAAAAGTGATGAGATTAATAACAAAGGTCACGAAGAAGGGGGATAGACTACGAGGAAGCTAAAAAATGAGAAAAAAACTTACTTGATAGGAATCAAGCAAGGGAACCTAAACGAAGTGGAAATCTAACTAGCTATTCTATTCCCCGGCAGCGGCGCCAAAAACTTGATATGCATACAACGCGCGTTCGGGGTCAAAGGAACTTCATTTTCGTCAAGCAAGTTTTTCAACACCATAGGCAGTGAACCTAATCGTTGTAGTGTAGTATTAGGGTAAGCCTCAGGAATTTATATCGTTCTCTAGGGGAACAGGAATGCTAGTGAGAAATTACTACGCTAAGGTTGGGGTTGAGGAAGATTATTTTTATTCTTTTTTATGTTTTTTAGAAAATTGAAATTACGAATCTCGGGGTATCGGATTTGGGGGGTGGTATTTCTACCGATTACTCTACTTATCTATTCTAATTAACTAAACTAAGGTGAGGGTAGTCTATGTCTATTGTTGTGTGCTATTATGATGATTTAAAGATGTGTTTACCTAGATACTATTACTCCCTAGTTATCTCCTATTGATGGTTGAATTGTCACGTCCTTATTCTTAACGCGTTCTGTCTTCTAAGGTCGTAGGGTATGCGTTTTTCCCTAACTCTTTGAGACTACCTTAAGGTTATTGCCTACGAAATCTCTAGGATTCATAAACTAACTCTAAGGTTACCTTTGGATGTTTATACTACAATAACTCTAGGTGATTACAAACTAATGTTCACAAAGATTACTCAAGCATTAAAAACGCAACGAATGACCTATCGCAATACTAGGTCAATCACAATTAAGATAAGAGACAACCAATAAATATTCAATACCTAGGTTTCATAGATCTAAGCAAACACACAAGTAAATTAGCCGGACATGGAAAACATGCAAGCATACACACAAACAATTGAAGACATAATTGAATTAATGAAGTAAATCACTTATCTTGTTGTAAAATAGGGTATGGAACCCTAAGATATTGCCCAAGACAGCCAAAGTTCAGTTTAGGTTTTACTCCACAAAACTACCTCTCTAAAATACTGAAAATTCGAATTTTATATATAGAGTTACAATATGCGACGGTGTCACTCTTTAATTGTGACGTCGTCGGGTCGCCGCCATTGGGTTTTCGTCTTGGCCACGTCAAATCTGTTACAGCGTCACCTTATGATTGTGACACCGTCGGCTTCATCTTCTGACGTCGTCGCGATCCAAATCTAGGCCGTCTGAGTTGTGACGCCCTACTCTTTTAAACCTGATGCCGTCAAGTGCAAAATAGCAATTTCCTCTCTGAGTCGTCTCAAAACGTGTTGCGACGGCGTCGCCATTAGGCTGTGACGCCGTCAGCTTCTGTTCCAGCAGCTTGAGTGTCTTGATTCTTGACTTTGGCCATTTTCTTCATATATTCGCGTCTTTTCGTCCGAATAAGTGTCATTCCAGCAATTTGCCTTCAAGAGACCTAAAAAGTGAAAAGGAACGAAATTAAGTAGTAACGGATACAAAAGTGATCGATTAAGGGCTTAAATGACCCTTGAAAAGTGTACCTTTTAAATCCTTATCACTTATGTCAATCTATTTAAATGTGTGTGTTGGATGTTGATAGATAAGTATATAAATAAATAAAGCAAAGATAAAGAGTAAGAAGCACAAAACCACAACGCGAGTATTTATAATGGTTCAGCTACAAGGACACCTTCCTTACCCTACTCCACTCCCCGAGTCACCTACTCGAGAGTTCGTAATCACTACACAACACAAACTCCTTGTTGCGGAGAAGCATTCACAACGTCGCCTACTCTTTATCCGGTACAAGGCTAGACACCGGGTTCTTCCACGAGGTAGAACCAAACCTATCACAACGTCGCCTACACTTTATCCGGTACAAGGCTAGATACCGAGTTCCATTACAAAGGAGGAACTACTACCCAACACTACACAACACCAATCCCAAAGGAGATCCACTCCTTATGACAACATCAACAAGGATATCAATATCCTTTGACCCAATACTAATTTATCTTGTACATTGACACACCATATCGAATGTACACCCTCGGCACCTTTCACTAATGCCTTTGACTCGACTTCTAGGCACCCTTCACTAATGCCTTCAACACGGACTTTCGGCACCCTTCACTAATGCCTTTGAAATGGATCTTTGGCACCTTTCACTAATGCCTTTGACATGGATCTTTGACACCTTTCACTAATGCCTTCGTCTTGACCCTTTAGACATCTTTCACCTATGTCTTCGACACAATACTTCTAATGAGAGAGGAAAGAACTATCAACAAGATACCATCAGTAGTCTTGATGATGACGAAGCTTGGAAACCCATGGACTTGAGCTTGCTCGACTTCAAGAGGTGGTGATCTCGCCTTTAAGAGGAACCTAGAGAATTACATAAACACAAAACTACATAGAAAGATCCCTTGGATCTGAGGTTAGAGAGTTTACAACACTAAGAGAAAATGTGTGTGAAAGGGGTAACTTACAATGAAGAAATGGCTCACTATTTATAGACAAAAACATGCTACTATTCCACGGATCCCACGGATCCCTTGCTTGAGGCATCCGTCTAGTGTAATACTAGGGATCTGTAGGACGCTCCCCCTAAAGTGGGTTGTGGGTCATGGATCATGGATCATGGGTTGTAGGCTTTGATCCATGGGTATGATCGATGCTGAACCGTCAAGTTTTATCACACAAGCTAGCCACTTGTGAATGGCTAACCGTAATAAACTTCAAACAGCTCAGACACCAATGCAATGAAGATCAAGAGGAGTGTAGTGTTTCCCCAGGTCGTTATGTCCCAAAGAGCTGTGCGATGAATTATCAAACTTATAGTGATCGGGTGAATTTGAACGGGAAAAGGGTTGATTGATTATACCTAAAGAAAAAGTTTATAAATTACAGGGGCTTAAATGCAAATTAAAGAAAATTAAAAAGATAAATTATATTAAATAAACGCTATCACTATTTTTAAAATGATGTTTTTGATTTTTTTTTTAGAAAGTTTAAATTAAAAACTACGTAACTTACAAAAGAAAATGTGAAACTGAAGCAATATTAATCCTAAAAATATAAAAATGACATTTTTACAAACCTAATGATAAGAGAAAATTTTTAGAAAAATAAAATTATTTTTATGACTATTTATCTAATTATTATTAATTAAAAACTATTTTTACTTATTTAATAATACCCTAAAATACAAGAAAATATGAAATAAAGCTAGAAAAATGAAATTATGACTTAGAAAAATCTAAAATAACTAAAGAGAATTTTCAAAACTAATTTTATATTTTTCTGATTATTTTTCTATTTTCTATGAATTAAAAACTATTTGAAACTACTTAAATTGCTAAAAATTACAAATTAAACTATGAAAAATCTGGAAAAATATTTTTTTTGACTTTTTATATTTATCTTAACCTAGGAAAAATGAAAACTTATTTTTTTGAAGTTTTTCTGATTTAATTGTATTAAAAGCTAATTAAAATTACCTAAAAACTGTTTTAAATGAAGAAAAATAGCAAACTGAACTAGAAAAATCTGAAAAATTCAAGAAAAGTCTAAAATAATATTCTGAATCTAAGAAAAATATAAAAACAGTAGCTTATGTGAAGGAATATGAAACTGTAGTCACAAGTGCTTAAAAATAAGCACTTGAAATTAGCTAAAGGCTACAAATGAGCACCAACTGAACACAGAAGCTATAATAAGCTATAACTACTCAAAAGCAACTAGATACAACTGACCTAAACCTCTAAAGTACAAGCTACACAGATTTTATGAATTGAACTTAAGTGCCAAAAACAGATTTTATGTCTTCTTTTAAGCTAATGCAACTGCTTATTGAGAAAGCTTATGTGAAAAGCAAAAATGAAGAACTCAAGTTCACCAGCTTAACTATCTATAACCCAAGTCTCAGACCTAGATAAGCTCTAATGAGCTTGTAACAAGCTATGCACAACACCTGTGCACACTCAGTATATACTGAGTGTGTGCACAGGGGACTTAAGACCAAGTTGACAAGCTGTTTTGGAGCTTGTACAAAATTACCAAAAATCTACAAAAATCATATTAAGAAACTAGACCAACTGAAGTTTTTTTAAACCCCAAGTTTTACTTGAATTGACCCAAAATTGAATCAATGAAAAATCATCCCAGTTGGGTGAAAACTGAGATTTTCATTTTTTTTTACTTTTGAAGCAGTTTTAAAAGTTTGACTAAATTGAGATTTGATGCTAATCTATCAACTGATTATGATGTTTTGAGCTATTATAAGACTTGATTAAGCTACTCCTATCAATTATGAACACAATGCAAGCTATTGGTTTTTAAAAATTCTAACAGTTAAGAGACTAGGACAGATTCAAGTTAATTTTGACTTTGAGTGTAAGCAACTGATATTTGATGACTGCAATGAGTACAATTGAGCTTAACAAGCCTAAAACAACAGGTTTCAACCACTGAACAAACCTCAAACACAGTTTACGCAGCAGATCCAAACACCACTTAAATCACTGTTTTGTAATTTTAAATTGAGCTAACCACTGAACTAGCTTAGGCTAACACTGAAACTGAATCAAGTTATCCTAATTACAACTTAATCAACAGATAAAAACTAATCCTAACCACATATACAGATTATGCAGTGAACTTGAAAATGAACTTACATTTGGTCCTAGCCACTATGGCTTGCCAAAGAACACAAGAACCACTAACCTATTCTAAACCATACTCTAACTCAAATTCAACCCAAATCCATGCTCTGCATCAACCCAATATCATTTCCATTTCCAAATGAGCCCAGTTTGACTTTCATTGACCAGATATCAAACTTGCTTGAAACTGAATTAGGAGCTTACCAAAAGCTATAAATAGCTCAACTAAGCTTATTTGAGTTTAAAAATAAACCACTAGAAGCTTTCATATAAGAACATGAAACTGAATTTTTCAACAGTAAACACAAAAACATGAAACTTAGTTAAACTTTGAATTGATACTTGAAAATGGATTACACTGATAAAACAACTTAAATTGAGTACATAGGAACAAAAGATTACAGCTTTTAAACTTAACTAAAACTTTAATATTAAAAACGACATATATGAAATTTAAAAACTAAACTACTCTCTCTTCTTGCTTCTCTTCTCTTATTTATACACCAAATATGCTTCTCTCTCTCTCCTGAGCAATTCCCATTTGCATTTGGGACCATTGGATGACTTGAGTAAATGTTGGCCGTTTGATCACTTTTGGCGCCAAATTGGTATTTGCAACTGGGAGGGTTGAGTGCCTGGCAAGAGGGAGCATTTAATGCATCTTGTTTGGTTGTTGAGGTGGAGGGATAAGGAGTGGAATATGTGAGCTGGAGGGATGGAAGGTGGAGTGTTGCAGGCGAAGTGGGTGAAGAAGAAGAAAAAGAGAGGGAAAAGGGTGGGTTGACTGGGGTGTTTGACCGGGCTTATATTAAAAGGGAAGGGTCAAAAGGAAGGGGTCAAAAGGCTTGGCAGGGGTCCAAATGGTGTATATGGCAGGGGTCTAAATGGAAAGGGTCAAGGTCCAAAGGTTATTAATACAAGGACTTGTTTTGCAATTTCTGAAAGTACAAGGGATCAAAGCTGCCATTTCTGATTTTCCAGGGACCAATCATGTACATTCTGAAATTATAATCCAAGGGCCAAACTTGACAATCTCCAATATTCCAGGGACCAAACTTGTCATTTTTGAAACTCAAGGGACTAAACTTGTAATTTCTCAAAACTTTTGACATTTTTCACCAAAGGACGAATTATGACAAGTTATGATTTTAAAAGGACCTTTGGTGACTTTTCTTTTGAAATAAGTGCTCAGGGACTATTTCTGACAATTTTTGAAACTTGGGGGACTGAAACTGCCAATTATGCAAACTTAGCTCATTTTTCATCTGATTTTAAACATTTTGCATCTGAAACATATAAAATGCAATTTTGAGATATTTTCAGTATTTTGATGCATTTCTGAGCATTTTTAAATGTTTTGCAGTTCAGATTTAACCAAAAATGATGAGTATTTACACACTCATCAATCCCCCACACTAAACTATTGCTAGTCCCTAGCAATCTTTTGAGAAAAACTTAATGGATTTGAATCTCTTTACCAAAAGCCATTACTTCTGGAGTAGCCAAATGTTTTAGTTCAAGTAAGAACTATGGTACACTGATAACCATGTGATTTTGAGCAAACCACCAGCTTCCAACGGATTTGATTTGTCTTTACCAGAAGCCGTTTGCTTCTGGACTAGCCAACTCTTAGATAAATTATCAATATTATCTTTGGTGAGTCGATTACCAATTATGGTTTTCCAACTGCCTTTACCACAAGCCATAAACTTGCGGGCTAGCCAACTCTTCACTAATTAAAGATATGGTGAGTTGAATACCATACAATTTTGGGCAAATTGCAAGCCGTAAACGGATTTGATATATCTTTACCAAGAGCCGTTTGCTCCTGGATTAGCTAATCCTTTTGTTTATTAGACATGGCGGACTGATAACCGTAAGATGAATAAGTGCAAAGAACTTACTCCAAAAAAAAATTTTGGCCAAAAACGGGGGGATTGGGTGGTATAATTACATGATAAAATTCGTGAGAATTCCCCCCCACACTAGAAATGAATATTGCCCTCAATATTCAAAGTACCGGCGGTTATGCCGAAACAAAGAACGTAAAAGGGAAATACTACGGCCATTATTTTGAAAGTTTTTTTTTTTTTTTTTTTTTTTTTTTTTGAAACTTTATATACAACAGTGGGGGGCAACTCCCCCACACTAGGGTGGTAGAAAATAGAAAGAAGTCAGAAATATGGGTGAAAACCCATATGGCATGCTACTGTTTTTGATTCCCGAGTCGCTAGCTTGACTCGATCCCCGCATTCATTAGTTCATGGGGAAAGTTTGTAGATCCGGGACAACCATAGGAGGAATGTCCTCTCCAAAATAATGCTTCAACCGATGACCATTCACTTTAAAGTTTGGACCATCGGGTTGAGATAACTCAATGGTTCCATAAGGAAATACTTTAGTGATGGCAAATGGTCCAGACCAGCGGGATTTTAGTTTTCCCGAGAAAATCTTCAATCTCGAATTGAAAAGAAGGACTCGATCACCGACGTTGAAAACGCGGTTCTTGATTTTGGAGTCATGAATCTTCTTTGTCTTTTCTTTGTAGATCAAAGAGTTCTCGTATGCTTGATCACGGAGTTCATTTAATTCATTCATTTGAACTTTCCGGTGATCACCAGCTGTCTGAATATCGAAGTTGGCATGTTTCAAGGCCCAGTATGCCTTGTGCTCAAGCTCAACCGGCAGATGACATGCCTTCCCGTACACAAGCTTGTATGGAGTACACCCGATGGGTGTTTTATAAGCTGTACGGAAGGCCCAGAGTGCGTCATCTAACTTATCCGACCAAGAGGCACGGTTTTCGCCTACTGTCCTTTCTAGAATTCTTTTAATCCCTCGGTTGGAAACTTCCACTTGCCCACTTGTTTGGGGGTGGTACGCAGTAGAGAGACGGTGAGTTACACCATATTTTTGCATGACTCTATCAAACTGGTCATTGCAGAAATGCGTACCACGATCACTGATTATAGCTCGTGGAGTTCCAAACCTAGCAAAAAGAGATTTTAAGAATTTCACAACAACTCGGGCATCGTTGGTAGGCAAAGCTTTCGCTTCAACCCATTTTGACAGATAGTCAACGGCCACGAGTATGTATTTATTACCGCGAGACGAAGGAAATGGCCCCATAAAGTCAATGCCCCAGATGTCAAAAATCTCACACACTTGAATGGCGTTTTGCGGCATTTCATTTCTTTGTGAGATATTCCCGTGACGTTGACAGGCGTCACAGGTTTTGACAAATTCATGGGCATCCTTGTAAATCGTGGGCCAATAGAATCCGGAATCAAACACCTTCTTGGCAGTGTAGTTGGGGCTATGATGTCCCCCATTAGGTCCAGAATGGCAAGCCTTGAGAATGTCATTGGCTTCCTGACCATACACACATCGCCTGATGACTTGATCCGCGCAAATTTTGAATAAGTAGGGGTCGTCCCAGAAGTAATGTTTTACATCTTTAAAGAATTTGTTTTTCTGTTGGGACGACATCCCTTTCACCACAAAGTTACCCGCATGGTAATTTGCAAAGTCAGCAAACCATGGGGTAGAAGAGTCTCCACGAAAAGAAACCACATTGAGTGTTTCGAGAGGAAATGTTTCGTTTATTTCCTTTTTCTCGAACACATCCTGGTGAGGGTTTTCTAGACGGGACAGATGATCAGCAGCCAGGTTCTCAGCTCCTTTTTTATCACGTATAATGATATCAAATTCTTGTAGGAGGAGAACCCAACGGAGCAATCTCGGCTTTGCATCTTGTTTTGCAAAGAGATATTTGAGAGCCGAGTGATCCGTATACACCATGCATTTGGTCAAGATAAGGTATGGCCGAAACTTCTCAAACGCATACACCACAGCTAATAATTCTTTTTCTGTAGTGGTGTAATGGGTTTGAGCTTCAGTCATAGTCTTACTCGCGTAGTGGATAGGCTGAAAATGCTTGGTTTTTCGTTGCCCTAGGACTGCACCGATAGCAAAATCACTTGCATCGCACATGAGCTCAAAGGGTAAATCCCAGTCGGGGGCAACTAGAATGGGTGCTTCCGTAAGCTTTTTCTCTAATGTTTCAAAAGCTTCGATGCACTCAGGAGAGAAGATAAAAGGAGCATCTTTTTCAAGAAGATGGGTCATAGGCCGAGCGATTTTAGAAAAATCTTGTATGAATCTGCGATAAAACCCGGCATGACCTAGAAAACTCCTAATACCTTTGACGGTAGTAGGATGAGGCAGTTTAGCAATAACATCGACTTTTGCTCTATCTACCTCAATCCCATTTTTGGAAATCTTATGGCCAAGGACTATGCCTTCTTTGACCATAAAGTGGCTCTTCTCCCAATTTAGACAAAGATTGGTGTCTTCACACCGTTTTAGCATTTTTTTCTAAATGGGAGAGACATGTTTGAAATGAGTCCCCAATGACCGAGAAGTCATCCATAAACACCTCCATTGTTTCCCCGATCATGTCGTGGAAAATTGCCATCATACATCGTTGGAACGTGCCAGGAGCGTTACATAGGCCAAAAGGCATACGTCTGTAGGCAAAAGTTCCGTATGGGCAGGTGAATGTGGTCTTTTCTTGATCCAGCGGATCAATGGGGATCTGAAAATATCCCGAGAAACCATCAAGGAAACAATAGTACTCGTTCCCTGCTAATCTCTCAAGCATTTGGTCCATGAAGGGTAGAGGAAAATGGTCTTTACGGGTGGCTTCGTTTAACTTGCGATAGTCAATACACACACGCCATCCCGTAACCAATCGAGTTGGAATTAACTCGTTTTCTTCATTTGTGACAATAATTATGCCACCCTTTTTTGGAACACAGTGAATGGGACTGACCCAAGGACTATCAGAGATCGGGTAAATTAAACCGGCATCAAGAAGTTTGAGAACCTCTTGTTTGATAACCTCATGAATCTTAGGATTCACCCTTCTCTGATGTTGGACTGCTGGTTTGAAGTCATCCTCCATCAAGATTTTGTCAGTACAAAACTCAGGGTTGATACCCTTAATGTCGGAGAGTTTCCAAGCAATTGCTTGCTTGTGTGACTTCAAGACCTTTATGAGAGCAGTAATCTCCTCCTCAGTTAAGTCCTTAGCAATTATGACGGGTAATTTATCATCACCCTCCAAAAATGCATACTCGAGATGAGGAGGTAGGTCCTTAAGTTCAACCTCGGGAAATTCTTTAGTAGATGTTTGTACTGATTTGATTTCCTCAATCGTGATCTCTTTCGGAGGGAGTGAAGGTAATGGATCTTCATTTAACAATTGCTTGAGATAAAGGATATCTCCTTCCGAATCATAAACACCATCAATTCCAGGCGGAATTGATTCATCACTAGCAAGAAACTCATCGATCTCTTCCAGAAAGAAGTCACCTCCCTCAAACGGAGTGAGAGAGGGGAAGAGTCGGCAATGATTGGTTTAGAAGATGTGGTGGAATCCCCACTCACAGAATTATGAAGATAACCAAGAAACTCTTGAGAGTACTCCTCTAAAGCAATATCAATTAAATCGACTCGATTAACTGATTCATTATCATAATTTGAGGAGTACCTCGAAGTTTGATCAAGGTTAAAGGTAAAAGCTTCATTACCCACACGTAACGTGATTTCCTGCTCAAATACATCAATAAGAGCACGGCCCGTTCTCAGGAATCCTCGTCCAACAATGAGAGGAACCCGATGATCGGCATCGAAATCAACAACCACGAAGTCAGCTGGAAAATGGAACTTTCCTACTTTCACGAATACATCCTCGGCGATGCCAAGAGGACGTGATATAGAACGATCTGCAAGCTCAAGAGTCATGCAGGTAGGAATAAGTTCTGGAAGAGAAAGCTTCTTCCATACTGAATACGGCATCAGATTGATGCTTGCACCAAGATCGGCAAGGGCAAAGCATTCAATCATCCCTGGAAAAACACAAGGAAGAAGAAATTTTCCAGGATCTCCTAGCTTTTCGGGAAGCTTCTTTAACAGAACTGCTGAGCAGTTCTCGTTCAGAGGAGTCTTAGCCATTTCAAACAGCTTTTCCTTATTGCTTAACATGTGTTTGAGAGTTGATGCAAACTTGGGCATCAGCATGATGGCATCCGCAAAGCTTATGTCAAAATGAAGTTCTTGGAAAATTTGAAAAACTTTTTCCATTTGATGACTGGCTTTTTCGCGGAGTTTTTGCTCATTTAAACGTGAGGGGTAAGGAATAGAAGTTTTGGATTTGGGGTTGTCAACTGGAGGTTCAAAAACAACTCCAGGTTTGGTTTTGGGTTTCGGGACAACCTGAGGATGGACATGTGCTGTACTTTGTGAGCTAGTAGGTTGCACTTGGTCCTTTGTCGCCTCAGGTTCACTTTCCACTACCTTCGGGAGAGAAGAAGAAGAGGTAGTAGGAATAGCGGGTCCATCGTATGAAGCACCACTTCTGGTTGTGATCGCCTTTGCATCGCCCCTCGGATTAGCGATCGTGTTGCTAGGTAAAGTACCTGAGCCCGAGGGTCGATCATTTAAAGACTTCTTAATGTCAGAAATCTGGCTAACCAACAACCTGTTCATTTCCTCTTGGGATTTCATGAATTGCTTCAACAACTCATCAGATGATGGTCCAGTTGGAACAATGGCTCGATTTTGCACAGGAAAATTCTGGCCTCTATTGTTTGGATTAGGGCCTTGATTTTGGAAATTTCCTTGATTATTGCCATGAAAATACCCTGGGTTGAAATTTCCCTGACCTGGGTTTCTATTAAAATTTCCTTGGTGTTGGAAGTTTTGATTTTGATTTTGAAAACCGTTGTTTTGACTAAAATTACCTTTGTTTTGAAAACCTTGGTTCGTTCTATTCTGATTTTGATTACGGTTTTGGTTTTGGTTGAAACCGGGAGGTCCAGGGTAGTGGTTAGGACGGTGGTTCGGGTCTATAGGAGCACGGTATTGGTTGCCTCCTGGATTAGAAATCCCGCCCACAGCGTTAGCTGCAAAAGGGTTACCATCGGTGGCCATACAGTTGTAATAGACATGGGGGCCACCGCAAGTAACACAGACTTCCACTTTCTTAACTTCAGCAGGAGGTGAAGTTTGTGGAAAAGAAACTTTTTTTTGGTTGGAGAGAACCAAAGCTTGAATTGCTTCCGTGAGTTTGTCAATCTTAGCATCGGTGCTAGATTGACTCACGGGCGATGAAGTAGAAGGACCAACACTGACTTGGGAAACAACCGGTTTGCTTCGTGCAGTGCGGACTTTAGACTTGTTTTCAATGATCGCTAAAGCTTCTTTGACAGTTTTGCTCAAGAAATTTCCTCCAGCGGAGGAATTTAGAGAATCTTGATCAGATTGACTCACTCCATTATAGAAAGTATCGAGTTGCATCAACTCGGAGAAACCGTGGTGAGGACATTTGCGGAGCAACTCCTTAAAACGATCCCACGATTCACTGAAGGATTCATCAAACTTTTGTGTGAACTTGATGATTTCATTTTTAAGACTCGTGGTTTTGGAAGGTGGATAAAACTCATTCACAAATTTCTTCACCAGGTCTTCCCATGTTTCGATTGATTGAGGGGGTTGTTTTTCAAGCCAAATCCGGGCTTGCCCCTCAAGAGAAAATGGGAACAGAAGAAGCTTGACAGCATCTGTAGGGACATTCTTGTATTTGATGGTAGATGCAATCTTGTTAAACCATCGAATATGAGCATGAGGATCATCCCTCTCAAAACCATAGAATTGACTTGAGGTTACAAGATTCAGTAACCCAGTTTTGAGTTCAAAATTTTCAGCCACAATGGCTGGGATAACAATAGCATCTCCATACCCGTCGATGGGTGCCTGGAGAAGCTCACACATAGGACGTTCTTCCGCCATGATAACGGAAGTAGTGTGAGCAGTCTGGATCTCAGATCCGACTGATGGGGCAGAAAGTCTACGGACACGCCTTCTTGGAATCTTGACAAGCTCACGAAATGGGCTTACAGATCTAGAAGAGCGAGTGCGCATACACTAGAGTTAACTCTAAGGAATCTCAGAGTTAAGGAAGGGAATGGGAATTATGAAGGGAATTATGAAAATGGGGTAAGAAGAATCTTTTTGGGTTTTCTGGTTTTGAAAAGTATATATAACAACAAATCCAATTAAAACAATATCGAGGCAAAACGACAGTGAACTTAAACCAATAATCACAAGATGAATGGCTTCTTTGAAAAAGGTACACCACTCACAAGGACACAAAGGTAAGTTTTAATCTTTGGTTCGGGAACTTATTATGGTCGTACCCCCAGTTAGGTAGTACACTGCCTTGGTTTGCGGTGGTAATTTTTTATGTTGTTATTATTAAACAAAGAAAACGACAAATCTTTTTGTATTTTTATCTTTTATATATATAGAAACAAAAGGAAAATATTTTTGTGTTTTATACGTTTTTGGATGTTTTTGGGTTTTTGGATTTTTTTTATAAGAAAATATATATAGATATAGATAGATGGTATGAACAAAGAGTGAATATTCAAATCACTAATCTGCTAAACGGAAGATAATTAGCACAGCTCCCCGGCAGCGGCGCCAAAAATTTGATCGATGCTGAACCGTCAAGTTTTATCACACAAGCTAGTCACTTGTGAATGGCTAACCGTAATAAACTTCAAACAGCTCAGACACCAATGCAATGAAGATCAAGAGGAGTGTAGTGTTTCCCCAGGTCGTTATGTCCCAACGAGCTGTGCGATGAATTATCAAACTTATAGTGATCGGGTGAATTTGAACGGGAAAAGGGTTGATTGATTATACCTAAAGAAAAAGTTTATAAATTACAGGGGCTTAAATGCAAATTAAATAAAATTAAAAAGATAAATTATATTAAATAAACGCTATCACTATTTTTAAAATGATGTTTTTGATTTTTCTTTTAGAAAATTTAAATTAAAAACTACGTAACTTACAAAAGAAAATGTGAAACTGAAGCAATATTAATCCTAAAAATATAAAAATGACATTTTTACAAACCTAATGATAAGAGAAAATTTTTAGAAAAAGAAAATTATTTTTATGACTATTTATCTAATTATTATTAATTAAAAACTATTTTTACTTATTTAATAATACCCTAAAATACAAGAAAATATGAAATAAAGCTAGAAAAATGAAATTATGACTTAGAAAAATCTAAAATAACTAAAGAGAATTTTCAAAACTAATTTTATATTTTTCTGATTATTTTTCTATTTTCTATGAATTAAAAACTATTTGAAACTACTTAAATTGCTAAAAATTACAAATTAAACTATGAAAAATCTGGAAAAATATTTTTTTTGACTTTTTATATTTATCTTAACCTAGGAAAAATGAAAACTTATTTTTTTGAAGTTTTTCTGATTTAATTGTATTAAAAGCTAATTAAAATTACCTAAAAACTGTTTTAAATGAAGAAAAATAGCAAACTGAACTAGAAAAATCTAAAAAATTCAAGAAAAGTCTAAAATAATATTCTGAATCTAAGAAAAATATAAAAACAGTAGCTTATGTGAAGGAATATGAAACTGTAGTCACAAGTGCTTAAAAATAAGCACTTGAAATTAGCTAAAGGCTACAAATGAGCACCAACTGAACACAGAAGCTATAATAAGCTATAACTACTCAAAAGCAACTAGATACAACTGACCTAAACCTCTAAAGTACAAGCTACACAGATTTTATGAATTGAACTTAAGTGCCAAAAACAGATTTTATGTCTTCTTTTAAGCTAATGCAACTGCTTATTGAGAAAACTTATGTGAAAAGCAAAAATGAAGAACTCAAGTTCACCAGCTTAACTATCTATAACCCAAGTCTCAGACCTAGATAAGCTCTAATGAGCTTGTAACAAGCTATGCACAACACCTGTGCACACTCAGTATATACTGAGTGTGTGCACAGGGGACTTAAGACCAAGTTGACAAGCTGTTTTGGAGCTTGTACAAAATTACCAAAAATCTACAAAAATCATATTAAGAAACTAGACCAACTGAAGTTTTTTTAAACCCCAAGTTTTACTTGAATTGACCCAAAATTGAATCAATGAAAAATCATCCCAGTTGGGTGAAAACTGAGATTTTCATTTTTTTTGACTTTTGAAGCAGTTTTAAAAGTTTGACTAAATTGAGATTTGATGCTAATCTATCAACTGATTATGATGTTTTGAGCTATTATAAGACATGATTAAGCTACTCCTATCAGTTATGAACACAATGCAAGCTATTGGTTTTTAAAAATTCTAACAGTTAAGAGACTAGGACAGATTCAAGTTAATTTTGACTTTGAGTGTAAGCAACTGATATTTGATGACTGCAATGAGTACAATTGAGCTTAACAAGCCTAAAACAACAGGTTTCAACCACTGAACAAACCTCAAACACAGTTTATGCAGCAGATCCAAACACCACTTAAATCACTGTTTTGTAATTTTAAATTGAGCTAACCACTGAACTAGCTTAGGCTAACACTGAAACTGAATCAAGTTATCCTAATTACAACTTAATCAACAGATAAAAACTAATCCTAACCACAGATACAGATTATGCAGTGAACTTGAAAATGAACTTACATTTGGTCCTAGCCACTATGGCTTGCCAAAGAACACAAGAACCACTAACCTATTCTAAACCATACTCTAACTCAAATTCAACCCAAATCCATGCTCTGCATCAACCCAATATCATTTCCATTTCCAAATGAGCCCAGTTGACTTTCGTTGACCAGATATCAAACTTGCTTGAAACTGAATTAGGAGCTTACCAAAAGCTATAAATAGCTCAACTAAGCTTATTTGAGTTTAAAAATAAACCACTAGAAGCTTGCATATAAGAACATGAAACTGAATTTTTCAACAGTAAACACAAAAACATGAAACTTAGTTAAACTTTGAATTGATACTTGAAAATGGATTACACTGATAAAACAACTTAAATTGAGTACATAGGAACAAAAGATTACAGCTTTTAAACTTAACTAAAACTTTAATATTAAAAACGACATATATGAAATTTAAAAACTAAACTACTCTCTCTTCTTGCTTCTCTTCTCTTATTTATACACCAAATATGCTTCTCTCTCTCTCCTGAGCAATTCCCATTTGCATTTGGGACCATTGGATGACTTGAGTAAATGTTGGCCGTTTGATCACTTTTGGCGCCAAATTGGTATTTGCAACTGGGAGGGTTGAGTGCCTGGCAAGAGGGAGCATTTAATGCATCTTGTTTGGTTGTTGAGGTGGAGGGATAAGGAGTGGAATATGTGAGCTGGAGGGATGGAAGGTGGAGTGTTGCAGGCGAAGTGGGTGAAGAAGAAGAAAAAGATAGGGAAAAGGGTGGGTTGACTGGGGTGTTTGACCGGGCTTATATTAAAAGGGAAGGGTCAAAAGGAAGGGGTCAAAAGGCTTGGCAGGGGTCCAAATGGTGTATATGGCAGGGGTCTAAATGGAAAGGGTCAAGGTCCAAAGGTTATTAATACAAGGACTTGTTTTGCAATTTCTGAAAGTACAAGGGATCAAAGCTGCCATTTCTGATTTTCCAGGGACCAATCATGTACATTCTGAAATTATAATCCAAGGGCCAAACTTGACAATCTCCAATATTCTAGGGACCAAACTTGTCATTTTTGAAACTCAAAGGACTAAACTTGTAATTTCTCAAAACTTTTGACATTTTTCACCAAAGGACTAATTATGACAAGTTATGATTTTAAAAGGACCTTTGGTGACTTTTCTTTTGAAATAAGTGCTCAGGGACTATTTCTGACAATTTTTGAAACTTGGGGGACTGAAACTGCCAATTATGCAAACTTAGCTCATTTTTCATCTGATTTTAAACATTTTGCATCTGAAACATATAAAATGCAATTTTGAGATATTTTCAGTATTTTGATGCATTTCTGAGCATTTTTAAATGTTTTGCAGTTCAGATTTAACCAAAAATGATGAGTATTTACACACTCATCAGGGTATCTAAATAGATACAATGTATCTAGAAGATGCAATGCATCTAGTCAATGGGTCATGGGTTAGCTCCATGGGTCATGGATAATACCCCTTATGACTTATGCATGATATCATGCAATGGGTCATGGGTTATGGATCATGCTTCATGGGTATGGGTCATTGATCGGTGCTAAACAGTCAAGTCTAAAAGACTAAAGACTGCTCAAACACCAATGCAATTAAGATCAGAGGAGTATAGAGTCTCCCCGGGTCGTTATGTCCCAGCGAGCTATGCAATGGATAAATCAACGTCTAGTAATCGAGAAGTTTGAACAGAAAAAGGATTATGAATGATATTATAACTACGAGAAAAGGCAACAAATTAAAAACGCCTTAAATGCAAATTAAAGAAAATTAAAAAGATAAAACCTATTAAATAAACGCTATCACTATATTTAAAGTGATGAACGTTTAAAACCTAAAACGTACGTTTAAATTAAAATCTACGCGACGTACAAAATAAAAAAAATGAAACTAACTCAATGTTAACCCTAAAAATATGAAAATGATGTTTCTACAATCCTAATGATATAAGAAAATATTTAGAAAAAGAAAATTATTTTTAAAACTAATTATCTAATTAAAAACTATTTTTAACTAATAATTAATTACCTAAATTACAAGAAAATAGGAAAATGAGCTAGAAAAATAAGATTAAGACTTGGAAAAGTCTAAAATATCAAAATAGACTTTTCAAAACTATTTTTGTATTTTTGTGACTATTTTTCTATTTTCTATGGATTTTAAACTATTAAAAACTAATTAAATCACTAAAAATTACCAAATGAACTATGAAAAATATGGAAAATTACTTTTTTCACTATTTCTATTTATCTAAGCCTAAGAAAATTGAAAACTTATTTTTTTGAACCTTTTTCTAATTTTTTGTATTAAATGCTATTTAAAAAGTATTAAAAACTAATTAAAAATAGGAAAAATAGCAAAACAGCTTATAAAAATCTGAAAAATTCAGGGAAACTCTAAAATAATGATAAGAAGCTATGAAAATTAGAAAAACAGGTGCTTGTATAGAGAAATAAGCAACTGATGTGATAGTGCTTATTGAAATAAGCACAAAATAAGCCAAATGATCTAAACAGGCAACCAACTGATCTCAGAAGCTATGATTAACTAAAAGTGACCAAATGAAACTCAAATCAACAAGCTACAACTACTGGATGGCCAATTAACACAGATTTGGTGATTTGGATTTAAGCTAAAAACAGAAAATGGTGTTAACTTTAAGCCAATAAATAAGTACTCTAATAAGCTACAAACCTAAAACCAATTATCAATAACTCAACTAGACCTAGGTGGCTATCAATGACCAAAAGACCAGACCTTATCAAGCTTATATGAGTCCTGTGCAAGCTACACAAGAACTGAGGAAAAGCTCAGCTGATACTGAGTTTGGTGCAGGGCACCTGAGGCTCACTTTAAGCCTCTGCACAAGCTTATCCAAGGGGCAAAAGCTAAAACCAGATACTAGGGCTTATAAACCACCTCAAGCACTACTTATAAACCAAAAATCAGACCCTGAAACACTTCAATGAACCCTGTGTCTCTGCTGCAATTTCTGCATAAAATCACTTTTTGACATTTTTGACTTTTTAAAAACAGAAACACAGTTGACTTTCTTGAGGTTTGATCCACTTTTTATGATTGATTATGGTGTTAAATGATGTAATGAAGCTTTTTCAACCTTTGTTAATGACTTTCAAACCCAAAATGATGATTTACTTTTCCAAAAACTTCAACAGTTAACTGTGAGACAGATTTGAGTTTGATTTTGACTTTTTGAGTTCTCAAGCACAAAAGTAAGATAGGTATGTGCTCAAATTTGTCAAACAAGCATGAACAACCAGAAGGTAACTCACAAACACAACTCTAAACCAGGTTAATAAGTAATACCAAACACCCCTTTTTACTATGATTTGCAAACTAAACTTATACTAATTACTGATCAGGCTTGTAACAATGATCAATCTCATTTTAAATGACATGAATACTGCTATGAGAACAAGTATCAACAGATTAGAACTACACATTCATGATATGCAAGAATTTTAGAAAATCACTTACACAGGTCCATAACCACAATGGTTTGAATCCAAGAACCAAGAACCTCTAACCTATTTAATATCAACCCATTAGCTCAGAAATAACCCAACTCCAATACTGCTTCACCCTTTTCCATTTCCTTTGCCAATCTTGACCCTGTTTGACTTTCTTTGACCAGCTTCCAATATGTGCTTAAAACTGGAATACAAGCTTATAAAAAGCTTTTATAAACTTATATAAGCTATTTAGAGCTGAGAATTGAGATGTTTGAAGCTTGTAAACAAGATTTGTACTTATAAAATTTCAACAGTGGACAGTTAATATCAAATGAAAATGTAAACTGAAATTAGTGCTTAAATTTGATTGCAATACACTTGAAAACATAAGTTTGATACAATTTTACCAAATGATACAAGATTAACACTGAAATAACAATTTTACACAAAAAACGACATAAGAAAATAAAATAAAAACTAGCAGACTATTCTCTTGCTTCCCTTTTTGCTTCTTTTTATAACCCAATGCTCTTGTATCTCTCCTCTGAATCTTTCCCATCAGTTTCTAGCCGTTGGATTGCTTGAAATGAATCTCAACCGTTTAAACACCATTTTGGCGCCAAAATTCTTAACTGCCAGTTGGGGTGGTTTGAGTGAATTGGGGGAGAGGCATTTAATGCCTTTGGAGTTTGGTGAGGTGGGGGGGGACAGGAAGGTGAGAAGGTGAAGAAATGGTGGTGTGGTGGCTAGTCATGGTGGGCAGACAAAGGAGAGGGAAATGGGGGAGAAGGGTGGGTTTGACTGGGTTGACTGGTCTTTTGACCAGTGGGCTAAATATCAAAAGAGGGGGTTCAATTTGCATTTTGACAGGGGGGGTCACAAGGGTGAAAGGGGTCATAATGGGAATAAAAGGTTTTAAATCACAAGGGCCTTTCTTGACAAATCTGAAAATGCAAGGACTACTGCTGCCATTTTATAAAACTTGTTCCAAGGACTGAAAATGACAAGCTTCAAAAGTATAAGGACTAAAATTGCCATTTTGCAATTTTCCAAGGGCCATTTTTGCCAATTTTGAAAGTTGAAGGACTATTTTTGTAATTTCTCAAACTTTTTGATATTTTTCACCAAAGGATTAAATTTGACAACTTTTGATTTAAAAAGGACCTTTGGTGACTTTTCTTTTGAAATTCGGGCTCAGGGACTATTTTTGACAATTCTTGAAACTTGGGGGACTGAAACTGCAATTTTTGCAAAATTGATATGTTTTTCATCTGATTTTGATATTTTTGAATTTGAAACACATAAAACACTGATTTGTGATATTTTGATCATTTAGATGTGTTTCTGAGTATTTTCAGATGATTTTGCAGTTTATTTTGTATAAAAATGATGAGTATTTACACACTCATCAGTCATGGACTTTGGGTTTTACCCAACTACATTCAATGTATTTAGTCAATGGGTCAGATACTTATACTTCTACCCATTCTATTACCCATTATAATACATACTAAGTATGTATATATCTACCCATTATGTAAACACTAGTTGTTGTACATATGCATTACTAAAACATGAAAGCACTATTACTTGTTTAGTGATTTATATGAAAACGTAAGTGTGTTAGTAAACTATTGGCTCAAACCATTTACGTATTTTATTTGTTTCGTTAAAATGATTTTATGTTTGTTATCGACAAAATATTAGAAGATCGTAAAATATAAATAAACGTTTTTACGGCTTATTTGTATTAACAAATATCTTTTGACTTCACATAAGTTTCGAATCTATTTTTCCAATAAATAAAACCATTAGTTTCAAGTAGTGGAGGTCGTTGCATAGATTGCTCTTCTTTCTAATTTTCAGAACCCATTGTGATCGAAAAGTTTTTAAAATACGATTTACTTTAAAACTTTTGTAAACTTTGCTCTGATACCAATTGTGGAAAACTAGAAGGGGGTTGAATAGTTTTGCCGATTTTAAGTTGGTTTCAAAAACTTTAGATTCGATCTTATGTAAATTTGTATGGATGGATAGAAAGTATAAAGCAATAAGTAATGTAAGCAATGAAAGCAAGTAAAGTAAAGGATAGAAATGACATAACCGATTTATAGTGGTTCGGCTACAAGGACACCTTCCTTGCCCTACTCCACTCCCCGAGTCACCTACTCGAGAGTTCAAGCACTATGTCAACAAGCTCCTTCAACTCGGAGGAGAAGCCTCACAACATTGCTTACACTTTTTCCGGTACAAAGCTAAATATCGAGTCCTTAACACGGAGGACCAACGCAACACAACTATAACACAACAACTATGTGAAATATGAAATACAAGATCTTGCTACAGAAATCTTGTGGAGGACCAAATCAATCAAGGACCCTTGCTTGGATGACTTGTAGTATCTCGTGATCTCGCCTTTGAGAGGACCTATATGAGAATCACATCAAAAGAAAGAAGAACTACTATATAGATCAAGAGATCTTAGATTAGAAGAGAGAAGTAATATATGAGAGAGTTTGTAAGAAGAGGGGTGAGTTATAATAAAGAAATGGCTCACTATTTATAGGCAAAAATGTCTACTATTCCCTGGATCCCACGGATCCCTTGCTTGAGGGATCCGTCCAGTGTTATCCCAGGGATCCGCCAGACGCTTCTCCCTATTTGGGTTATGGGTCATGGATCATGGGTCATGGACTTTGGGTTATGGGTATCTTATAGATACAATGTATCTAGACATTGGATCATGGGTATGGGTCATGGGTCATGGGTTATGGATTTGCTCCATAGGTATGAGTCATGGGTTATGGTTTTTACCCATCCTAATAAACTATTATAACAAATGAATTATTACAACAATTTATGTTAAATGACTATATATGTAAATGCTTTACAAAAATAACATGTATCCTTATAATTTTACTTATGATAACTTTATATTTGTTATCAACAAAACACAAAGAGATCGCTAAATATGAATAAACGTTTTTACGATTTATTTGTATTAACAAATTTAATGCTAAATTTTGAAAAATAAAAGTACTAATTATTTGCACTATTAATAATTTGGACATTCATTTGAAAAACATATATCTTCTACGTTATAAAGTATTTGAGACATACTAAATAAGGAAGGTTTAAAATGAAAAACATTTGATCGCCACAAAAATAGTCACCGGATACCTGCCGCCGCATTTTGCGGGTACCCTTCTAGTTTATCTAAAAATATAAAATAATGAAAAAAAAAAAAGAAAAAAAAAAAAAAAAAAAAAAAAAAAGCATTCACACACACTCATAAAGAGATAAACACATACTAACTTGAGGTGACTTGCGGTTAGAACATACTTCCGAGCATCCGCAATCATGGACGGAGCTTCTTAGGGGTAAGAAGGGGTTGTGGCCCCCCCAAATCTAGGACCACTAAGAATTATTTTTTATAGTTTTGTATATAATTTCTAAAATAATAGTATAAATGTAAAATAATTATAGGTTTGGCCCCCTCAAAATTATTACGACTACATTTCGGCCCCTCCAATAATACTGCTCAAGCTCCGTCCTTGTCCGCAATGCATGGTTTTTGAAAAGATTTTTACTATTTGTAAAAGCTTTTTAAAGACTTTTTAGCATTGCAATGGAAGACTTTATGTAAAAGCTTTTAGTTTGTCAAGTGTTTGAAGCAATGAGTTTAGCAAGATTTACAAAATGAATTTTTGATAACGAAAATTAATTATAAAGTTTATGCATTCAATGCTTCAAGTCATTAAAGACTTGGAGCATTGTGGATGCTCTTATTGACAGCGATTAAGTGTACCGATTTCTAGGTAGCCACTCCTCAATAAAAGCCCCATCGGTCACGCACAGGTCATCTTTCATAGATCTTCCTGATGGAGCATGTCTGAGTGGCTCATCCATGCCGATACACACAGATTCAACAACTCTCATGTTCGATATAAGCTTCAGAAAAATTGGCTTAAAATGTTCGGAAACCTTAGACCAAGAATAAAGGTGTCTTTTAACAATGCATTGAACTATTGAAGATTGACCGTTCGAAGCTAAGGCATGGATATACATTATTGAAACTCTTGGAAGCTATTCTGCAGCGAGCTACGTCGGATCAGTTGTCGAGGCGACTCAGTATTTCAAGGTGTAAAGCTTCGGGGAGTTTGTCCATGGACATGCTCACACGTAGCAGAAGACGTATCAAGAGGGGAAAAAATGAAAAATCTACTAACTGGTGAGGTTTCTAATATATGCTATCAAATTTGAAGTGTTTGGAGAATTCAAAAGATGGGATGCATGTAAGCTACGATACTTAGATGCGTTAAACGTGCAAGTGGTCCAGCAACGAAGACTCTAATTTTCTTTGTGATAAGAACGACTTGTGGTCAAAGTGGTTTACGTGGCTTCGTCAATGGGAATCAGAATGTGTGCAAGCAGGCAGGCTTATATGGTTATTGGTTACGTATCAGAGGACTCCCATTCAAAGTTTTGTACATCTAGTTTTGTAAAATATTTTGATCTAAAGGTATAAAAAAGGTAGAATGCTTGAAGTTTGAGAATACGCACCATTGCCAATTATTTGCAATTTTGGGTGCACCAAGCAACTGTGTAGGGCTGTGCTGGCGATCTTGTCTGACAAATACGTAACTGAAACTCATGCAAGAAGTATGAGTTAAAAGGGGTTAACTTATCTTTCAAATTAAAGTTAAATTATGTACTCCATCTGAAACATTAGAAGGATTGTTTCACCTTAAAGCCAACATACTTGGCTACCCCCACAGATTCGTGAGAAAACAAATAAAAATACATGACCATGCACCCTATCGTTGAGTGTCAACATGACCTATGTTGAAATTAGCCTGAGAGCACCTCCAATATAGCGAATGTGTTACTTGCTTACGAATGTAGTTTTGTGTATGGATCAGACTGAATCTCACAAGTGATTAGGTGCCACATATGTGCTATTTATAAACATTCAATCTGATGGCGAAACTGAGACTTGCGCCTGAATCAGGTGCAATCTCAGAGTGCTGAATGATTTCTTAAAAAGAAGCTTTAATCACTTGTGAGAAGGAAAAAAAAAACATGTCAAAACAAAGCTTAACACCTCATTTTAAACTGAGTTCAATATTTTCACTACTAGCAGGATCCAACCAAAACAAACCAAAACAAAAGTAATATAATATCTGGTGCACACAAGCACATACAATTTTAAGATACCTCAAGTGACCACAAAAAAGTACTACTTAAAAGACAGTTATGCTCCAATTTGTTGAGACTTGTTGAGAATAACTCCCTCGTATTTCACCTGAAACCATTTCATGGCATCTTCCTTTGTAACTCTATGTTGGATACCAACACGAGCCTTGCACCTACGGCGACGACCAACACGGTATCCTGGACGCTCTAGAACCACAAAGAAGTCCATACCATAGATACCAGTAGAAGGATCATACCTGTAATCAGAACAAGTTTATCATCATATAATGTATGTCATCAATAGACAGCAACTTCAACTCAAGTGGCATTAATGGCTAAGCCGGAAGTCGATTTTATTTCACAATTCCCAATAAAATTGTTTCCCAATGTCAAAAAAGACATAAAACCCCCTAAATCCTTTTAATAATGCATGTCGTTAAGTTATTTACAGATCATGGAAGCTGATAAAAAGAAGTATGTGTTCACAGTTCATCCCAACCCAAGTGACTAAATCAAAATTTGACCCGTTTAAGTCACCCCACACATCACCCAACACGCTTATCAGCTCTGATCATCATCAAACAACTAGAGTTGAGCCAATTTTTGAGAAGAGCACTTTAATCTGTGTACAGATGGATCATTTGGGTGGAGCCAATACAAGTAAACTTTAAAAACATGGATGATTAAGTGAAGGAACAAATACTTACTTGATACCAAGATCAATGTGTTCCTGAATTCCAAATCCAAAGCAACCAGTGTCACTAAAGTTGCGTCTCAACAACTCGTATTCCTTGACCTTCAACCCACTTTCCAGAAGCTGCATTGCCTTGTCTCCCCTAACGGTCACATAGCACGCAATCTTTTCATTACGCCTAATCCCGAAAGACCTCACAGTGTATCTTGCTGTAGCAACCAATACCAAACAATTGTCAAACCAGAGTACCACACTTGCATATAATACATAAAAAAATGAATAAATTTGCAGAATTTATTCAAAAAATTAAACTGAACACAAAAGACCATTTAAATTTACTTCCTAAAAGTCAAAATCCGGAACAGACAGCTTCAACCCAGCCCTAATCTAGCAAATGAAATGTTCATATAGAACCACAACTTGTTTCATGACGTGAACTTAGTTTGCTATCTTAGGGGGGGTTTGTTTCGTCTTATATATGGGCTTATTAGCTTATTAAGCCACGATTTTGTGGCTTATTTTGGCAATTATGGACTTATATAACATTGACAATGCTATATAAGCCTGTGTCAAAATGACCACAAAATTGAAGCTTATGTTATATAACCGAACACGGCTTATGTTATATAAGCTTAAACAAACACCCCCTTAACCTATAACCTAAAACACCAAAAAAAAACCTTCAGACACCAACATAAAACATAAAGAATAATCTGAACTAGCTTCGTTCTTTTAAAGTTTTTAGGTTGTAAAATATTACAAGTATGAGATGTTTCAGCAACTTTCTAGTTACTGGCGAGTGAAAACATACAAAACACAAGATAAAAAACAGGTTAAGAGCTCAGTCAGTAAAGCACTGTTTTAAAACCAAAAAACATGTTACTTTTCTTCGTCATCTATGTTCCACTGTTTTCGTTAAAAAGCAATGAACCAGAAGATCTATTACCTCGCCATCAAATCTGAATGTTGCTAATGTACATTTTCTTTATCTAATTCTCAAAAAACTACAATATCACAATACAATCAGATATATAATTATATAAAACATTACTAGACCAAAACTCGTTAAGCGCAATTTTTGAACCGGATGCTACTTTGTCCGACTGCCTCTACAATCTATGAGCAATGTTAAGAAAAAAAAGAGTAAGTCGTGTATGTGTAAGCTAATATTAAGGCTTTAAGCTTGCATTCAATATGTTAGTTATGTGGTTATGCCAATGAGCACAAGCTCATAAGCGCGTGTTGAGTGTTTGAATCAGCTTATGATAAAAAGATGAAAAAAAAGTGCTTATAAACCTATTAAAAAAACATATGCCACAATCAAAGAAGCTTATAAAATCCCCTCTAAATAAGCTCATAAGACTAAGCTTACCCAAACACTAAAGCTAATAACACCACTTTATAGTCTAAGGGGATGTTTGTTTAAGCTTATTTTCGTGGGCTTATGAGCTTATTTGATTTTGGCTTATATTTTGTAAGCACAATTTTTCTAGGCTCATATTGAGATTTATTGGCTTATATAAAGCTTATAAGCCCATAAATCTCGAATGAAGCCAAAAACAGATAAGCTCGTACACCCACAAATGTAAGATTAAACAAACACTCTCTAAAACAAACACCAAATGACTTGAGTTTCAAATAATCTCTTGTTCCAAAGTGTCACGTAACATAAGTCTATACCCAAAGTATTATAATTACTAAACGAAGATGCAAAAAACAACGGTATGGTCTAAGAATCAAAACAAGGAAGAAACAACATAAATTATCCTATTAAAAAAAAAAAAAAAAAAAAGTAATCATACCCTTAGAGAAGACAGGAGCCTGGCCACTGAGTTGCTCCAAAACCTATTCACTCATTATTCAAAACAGTATCAGAATCATCATACATTAATAACAACACATATTACAATAAGATACAATGCTGAATATAAAGTGAACCTTGGCAGCACGAGTAAGACGATCACCACTTTCACCAACAGAAATGTTGAGAACAAGTTTCTGAACCTTGATTTCCCTCATTGGGTTTGCTTGTTTCCTCTCTGAAGCCTTTAACAATAAAAACATCAAAAACAAAAATTAATATTAATTGTGTATAATAATCATATGATATGAATCGTATATTGTGTGTTAAGGAAAGTACCATTGTTGTTGTTGCTGATGCTGTGAACGATTACGGCGGTGGGAGAAAATGGGAAGAGAATGGTTTTATTGGAAGCTATATAACATTTGCTAGGGTTTTGTTACACCTTATAGTTTTGGAATGACCTTTTCACCCCTTGGTGTTTTTGTATTAGTCAATCACAAGTAACTAGCTTTTGAATTAACTCATGTTTTGTTTAGTCTCTTTAGCCTATATTTTATACCAACCTAAACACATTAGGTAACACTAACCTCTCCAACCTATCAAAAAAGAATAGTATTTGACGATTTCATTTTGAGCGGGTACGATGCTAGTGTATTATATGCATTTGAGTTTTAATTATTGAAAAACCATCATCATTTGGCACTTTAAACGAAAACGTTTTTTCCTTCAGTTGCACGACACTTTAGACCAAATGGAGTGGTTGTGAGACCTCCTCCGTGACAAGTTGGTCACGCGCCACAACCCAAAATGGAAGGAGCAAGTTACGAGCGACTAGGTGAAAATGTGGGCAAGTTTGGTGACCGGCTCACCATAGTTACATACGAATAAAAGTGGACCCATATGGATGTGTTATAATTAAATATTTAGTTTGTGAGTGTGAATGAGGTATTTAGTGGGATATGTAACACCCCCAATTTCGTGATACGCAATGGAATTCAATTTGGGTGTTACTTCATAGCACAACAGTTATAACAATAGAAAATGAACTTTATTTGAGTCGTTTTAAAAGTTTTATCATTTGATTTATATAAATATCATAGTTTACAAAATGAGGTCCCAATGGTTTCACGATTTATTAATTAAGTATTCGAATGATAAAATATATTATAGCCTTCTTGAGTATCCATGGCCTTCCATGCCATTCTCGTAAATTATGAACCTGAGATAAACATGCTAAAAGTGTCAACACAAAGGTTGGTGAGTTCATAGAGTTTATAAGTAAAACAATTGAGTTTAATAGTTTTAAGTTTACAAAAATCGATAAAATGAATAGTGGGTTACCATAGTTCGTTTGTTTGCCCTAACCGGGTCAAAGATAGAGTAAATTCATAGTTTTTGTATAATAATCAGTTGAACACAAGTTTCAAGGTTGGGCCACGTTGTTGCACCCATAAATCAAGTAGTTGCGGTACAGTTTCAATATAGTACCGTATTATTGCTCTAAGCTTATGACACGCAAACCTTAACACGTAGATGTCATAAAAATGACGTAGGTTACAAACATAATAATGATGATGTGAGAAACCATGCTCTCGGATAGGAGCTTGTCATTCTCCTATTTGTTCTCAAATAAAGTGCATTTGGTTACCTAACCGGCTAACACAAATGGGGCGTCAACTACCAATAGATCTATCCAAGATATTCGCGTTCACTCGCAAGTGATTAATGGTTCATGATATGAAGGACTTTTAGTGGTAATAGCAGGTACTTAGGCAATAAAAATCAGGATAGCATACAGAATGACACTTGTGTTCGGGTTTGAAACAAAAACATATAAAGTGGGATTATGAACTCGTAGTAGTATGTAAAAGTTTTAGAGTACTTGAGAAAATATAAGCAAGTAGTTGAGCATGTATCTCCCCTAAAACAGTTAAATAAAAAGTAAAAGTAGGGGCCATGAACTCACAGTAATGCGTAAAAGTTTAGAGTACTTGTAAAAGTGAATGGGACTAGTTTAGCATGTATCACCCCCAAAAAGTAATTCAAAACGTATAAAAGTAGGGGCTACGAACTCACCGTGAGTTGGATGTTTTAGTGCTTTTACGAATATGATGGATAAGCCGGGAAACCTCTACGTGCAACCTAAAATATAATGTTCCGACTTAGGTTTGGAATAATGTCTAGAAAAACATAAACGAGCCTATATACGTCATTATATTGATGATAATGTAGTACTTAGTGGTTTAGTGTATGTTTGTTTTATAGAAATGGTTTCTGAAACATTTATAGTTTATATATCTCGTACTACCATTCGGGCCATCATAATTCAGAGGTCATGTAGTAAACATTCGAGGAGTTAGGACACTTTAAATCGTAAATCCAACAACTCGTCGATACGTTTTACCCAAATGAAACGTGTTAGTGCAAATATTACGATATTTAATCTATACAGTCTTGTTTGTTTTGTTGATGACTGTTGAAAACACAAAGACCTTGATGGATCTTAAGCACTCGGAGATCGTTAGTGTTGCCTATGTAATCACAAGCAAACTAATAGAAGATCTCTACAACTCGTATTTTATAGCGGAAAGTAAATACAAGTTATAATAACTAAGAACTCTTTGATCCTCTATGGATCTTTTGATTATAGAAACTCTATGTTTCGGATATTTTACAAGACTTGAAAGACTTAGCAAAACTTATCTATTACAAACTATTATGGTTCCTTTTATAGGCAAGAAACCCTAATGAGTCACGAGCGTTTACAACGTACGCTCCTAATACTAACATAAACAACGCATGCATCTAGACAAGCATGCAACTAATCATTTTGTTTTACTAATGATATTGTTTATTCTGAGTAAGCTCTATACAATACGGCGCCAACCTATCTTTCATACGGCGCTGACTTTTACTACATACTGAGCTTATCTCTCCTGCGTGGATTCGCACTTTCAGCAGAAACACGATTTCTACTTTAACACTTCTGCTGAAGTATAACTTCAGCAGAATCCATTCTTCTTCGGCAGAATCTCTTCGGCAGATACTTCGGCAGAATCAGTAGTTTACCTTAATTCCCAACAATCCTCCCCTAAACTGGAATTTGACTAGGTTAAGTTCCAGTTTCCTTGATAGATCGTTTAATGCTGTTGAGGATTGTACCATCTGATGATTAAATTTCCAAACAAGATCCTCCCCATATCTTAAACACTTCTGAGCTATGAAGGTTCAGTTTGTTGAGGATCAGCAACAAAGATTCAGAAGAAGAACATCTCTATGATGACTGAACTATGAAACACCAGATCTTTGCAGCAACATATGACATCATGTACATCAAAACATATAAGTTTCATACTATTCTCATCACTTCCAGGTGTGTTAACTCCTGTGAGAGGTGAATCATTGAAAATAATGGGTTTGATGTCTCTTTACCAATAGCCATCACTACTGGAGTAGCCACATGTTTGAGTTCGAAAACTATGGTACATTGATAACCATCTGATTTATTGGCAAACCAGCAACCATAGAAACGGATTTGACTTGTCTTTACCTGTAGCCGTTTGCTCAGGACTAGTCAATTCTTAGAATTGGTGAATTGAGAACCAAATATGGATGCAGTTGCCTTTACCACATGCCATATACATGTGGGCTAGCCAATTCTTGGATTCCAACAAGGAATAGACCATGGTGAATTGATGACCATACAACCCTCAGCAGTTAAGCATGGGTGGTTGTAGACCCTATGATTTTGAGCAAACCATTACAGCTATCAACAGATTTGTTGTGTCTTTACCAAAGCTGTACCCTTTGGACTAGCCAACTCTTTGACATACACAAGGTATATCAGGTGAGTTAACAACCATCAGAATTGTACAACAAACAAACCTGCATAAAAGTTAGTTTTTTTTTTTTTTTTTTTTTTTTTTTTTTTTTTTTTTTTTTTAAACTAAAAATTGAAAAATAACACAGAAATTGACAAATAACACAAATAACACTAACTAAATGTAACAAAACAAGGTAGTGCAGAGAGTACCAAGTATCATGATAAGGATGAGAATGAGACTTATTGCAGTTGTAGAAGTTGTGTCTTGATCAAGCCCACCAATGTTGAAGCAGACAGTCTTTCATTTCCCACTGGATCTGGAGGAATCTCCAATTTCTGACTAAGCATCTTTTCCATAAGTCTCTTGGGCAATGGATACTTTCGTTCAGCAAGCATGCAGACAGTGATCCCACTCTTAGTCTCCAATACATGTACACGAGGGAGAGGATAAAATCTCCAGGACGCAACCTTCCACCGATGTGAGTTCTTCCAAATGGAATGAGCTTTACTATTGGGAGAATGAGAGTTTAACAGGACTTGAAGATCTCCTGGTAAGAACATCCCAGAACCTTGAGGTTCCTTGTTGCAGTAATAGGTGGTAACACGAGTGAACAGAGAAAGCAAGTCTGCCCTGTCTACCAAGTGTAGAATTTCCTTTAGAAAGGTGAATTCCATTGAAGTGGAGTCCCTTCGATGAATGACATTCATCTCATCATCCTTCAGTTTCCAATCGTCCAACTCATTTTGATCTCCCTCAGGAAAATCAGCAGCAGAACCTTCTATAATGAAAGTTGAGTTATCAGCTTCAAGATCCAAAGGAGATCTTTTGGCCATTCTCTTCTTCCTCCCACCAGACTTATGGATTTCCCCAGAGGGAGCATTTTCAGTTTGAACATTTGTGGTAAGGCTTGAAGAGGCAGAGGGAGAGTTAGCTGGAACACCTTCACGTAGTGCATTCATCCTGTGAAGCATCTTTATTGCCCTTTCTGTTTTTATTTCTGCGAGATCAGCTTCCTTAACTCCAGAAGTTTCTTGTGTGACAACGATTGCCACAGATGAAGTGGGGGCTGATATATCAGGCGCTTCAGGAGAATTGGTAGATGGTTCAGCAGATGGACTCTTGTCAGTAGAAGAAGCAACTTCAGAAGTTGCTTCAGCAGGAATGACTGGAGATGATTCCTTGGCTGGAGCATCATCAGACTTGAGTCTTTTGGCTTCTTGAGCAACTTCATTCTCTGTAATCCTTCTCAAGTTGGTAGAATGTGTTGAAGATGATGATTTGTCCCTCATGATCTGATTATATTTGCGAAACAGGACATGATCAGGAAAAGCCTTGACTTGTTTCATTGTTAAGCCAGAGTTGTACATCGAGCATTGATTTTTCACCACCATTCTCATTTCAGCTTTAGTAGGAGGTTTCTCTTTGTCCTTCTGAGCTTTGATGGCTCTCCTTTGCGCAATAGCTTCTTGCTTCCTTTGTCTTCCCTGAGCCATCATTTGCTCCACATAATTGTCACTGAGGAAATCTCCACCTAGTATACTTTGAGCAAGAGAAGGTCTTGAAATGACTTGCTGAGTTAGAACATCCCAGTGTTCAGCAGGCATCTGAACCCGCATTGCATCCAGTACTCTTCTTCTCTCAGGAGTTAAAGATGAAAAGTCCTCTGTTTCAAGTTGATGAGCCAATACTTCACTTTCCTTTGACTTCTCAAACTCAGCCAATCTACTTGCTTGACCTAGTTTTTCCTCCTCACTTACCAGGTCTGGACCAAGCTCATCTTCAGTTATTACATCTTTCCCTTTATCATCAGGCTTCTTAGCACACTCATCTTCAGTTAAATCAACGACAGGAACCTCAGTAGCAGTACCTAAGTCAACATGTTGATGCAGATTATCAACTGGAGTGGTCATGGCAACAACATCAGAAAGATCTGCTGAAGGTGAAGGGCCTGTTGGTTCTTGAACAGATGAAGATTGATCATGATCTGAAGATGCATCCTCCATTTGCACATCAGCAGATGCAACCTTGTCAACATCAGGTTCCTTTGAAGCTTCAGAAGATACCTTATGAATATAAGATATCTTTCTTCTTTTGTAGAGAACAGGTTCCTTCTTTGAGGAAGCAGCAACTACTGATGAAGGATCATTGAGAGAAACATCAGCCAACATATCAAGGGACCCAAACAGAGGTGCTTCTTGTTCTTCATCAGATGAAACCACAAGCTTCCTTTTGGAGGCCCCTTTAAGTTTGTCCTCTAATTCCTTGACTTGATTCTGCAGTTCTTCAATCTTACTCCCAAGAGAAGACTTGGTCTCTGCAAGCTCCTTTTTCAGACTAGTAACCTCAGCAGCATACCTGTTGACAAGAGCATAGACAGATGAGAGTGTAATAGGGCCCTCAGCTCCACCAGCAGATTGCTCTGTGGTAAGGGGAGCTTCATTGGACCTTTCAGTAGTATCATGGTCATGCTCAATGTGAGGAAGATCTTCATTGAGAGTATCCCTAACAGGACTTGGTGTGGGTAGTCTATTAAGATCAGACTCATCATGAGTAACTAGTGTGGGTGTTGGACTGGGACAAGGTGGCTGGTCTGGAGCAACATGAGTTGCTTCAACAGTTGATGAGGGGCCCTAATCTATGTTAACTAATGGATTACCATCAGTAGCAACAGGTGAAGAAGGAGGATCATTAACTACATTCTCCTCATCAGCAGCCTCATTGCCTTGGGGCAATGATCTGTGCTGAACCGTCAAGTCTAATCACACAAACCGGCCACTTGTGAATGACCAGCCGTAACAGGCTTAAAACAGTTCAAGCACAAATACAATGAAGTCCTGGAGAATATAGTGAATTCCCGGAGAATATAGTGAATTCACGGGTCGTTATGTCCCACGGAGACTCAATGGTGTGTAAAACACTTGATCAGACAATAGAATGATCACTAAGGATAGTGATCGGAAAAGATTTGGATGGATAACTATACCTAAAGAAAAAGTTTATAAATAACAGCGACTTAAATGCAAATTAAGAAAATTAAAAAGATAAAATATATTAAATAAACGCTATCACTATTTTTACAATGATGTTTTTGTGATTAATAAAATAAAATGACTTAAATAAACTATTTTAACTAAAACGTAAACTTAAAATATCTAAAAACGTTGTTTAAAATGAAAACGAGCGTTACTTACAAAAATTACGCTGGAGCGCAAGATAAAACGTAAAATTTATGAAATAAAAGGCCTACGAATGTAAAATCAATTTTCTTACTTAATATAGGATAAAAGAAAATTTTAGAAAAAAGATTTATATTTTTTAGACTTTTATATTTTTTATTATGAATTAATTAAGTTTTTACACTAATTAAATGTTTAAAAATACTCAAACTAATGAGAAAAATCTGAAACTTTTTTATAAAATACTTAATAGTAATACAATTTTATAAAAAATACAAAAACTGAAAAAGCTAGCTCGAATAAGCTAGAAATAAGCTAAATTGATCGTATAAGCTAAAGAGACAAAAGAGGTTTATGTATTAGATAGTGCAAAATAAAACCAAGACAAGTCCCAAGGGCGCCTGGTTATTGTGTGTGTGGTTGTGGTCGTGGGAGGCTAGAGGTCACAGGTTCGAATCCTGGCCTCTACCTTTTTGCAAAATATATATATATATATATATATATATATATATATATATATTTGACAAACTGATTAAGCACTAATAAATAAGCATTTTTTATAACTAGAGCTTTATCTGAAAATGACTAATAAGCTGAGAACAAGCTTATGTTTTCAACAGTGGCTAGAATTTGGAAATAAGCACAAGTCTAAACTAAAATGGCTATAAAGCTACTCAATAAGCAAATGTAAACTAGAATAAGTTAAACTCATGATCATAAGCTAGAATAAACACTGAATAAGCACAAGGACTACTGATAAGCACTGAATAAGCTATAAATAAGCACAAGTCACCACTGTTACACAGTGCACCCTTTTAAATCACTAGGCACCTTCTAGCTATAATTTAAGCACTTGAATAAGCTCAGAAATGAAAATAAGCAATTGAACAAACAAGTTGACCAAGTTAACTTTCCAAAAAGCTAAAATTCAAAGTCTGGACTGCAATAATAAGCTAATAAGGAGCTTTTGAAAAACTGGAAAACACTGATTGATTGGTAAACTAGATAAAATGGACAAAATTAAAAAGCACTTGCAGACTTATTAAATAAGCTACAAATTGAAAAACAAGCTTTGGAATATTGAGACAGCTAGGTAAGCTACTTAAAAAGCTAAATTTGACAAGCTAATGATTACTAATAAGCTCTATAAGAGCTTGTGAAACAAGGTACCAAATCTGTGTACAGGGGAGCTTTTCAGACAAGGTACTCACAACAAGCTATAAAATAAGCACTATATAAGCTGATAATAAGTAAACTAATATTTTTGTATTTTTGTATAGCAACTAGACTTTAATACCCTAAGAGCTTATAAGCTGAATCCTACTAATAAACACACAGTGAAATTCCAAAGTTTATTCAAAAACGGGTATTTAGAAATTTTGACTTTTTCACAAAACTGAAATGTTGACCAATTTGAGGTTTGATCATGATTTAAGGACTGATAATGGTGTATTAAGGTGGAATGATGCTACTGCAAGTTGTATATATGAAAGTTAAACACAAAACAAACTTTTGGCTATCAAAAAATTCCAACAGTAGACAGTTAGGACAGGTAGCATGGGATTTTGACTTTTGAGCTTAAGCAGGCTCAATATTGAGACAGATATGACTATATTAGAGCTTAACCAACCTAAACTAACTAATTTCTACCACTACATAAACCTCTAGCACAGTATAAGTCCCAAATCCAAACACCTTTTAAAAACTGTTAAGCAAATTTAACTTGAGCTAACTAGTGATCCAGCTTGAACCAATGACTAAACTGAGCTTAATTATCTATAATACAACTAAATAAACAAGTAAAAACAGATTATTACTATAAATACCAATACCAACAAAATATGCAAAATTACTTGAAAAGTGAAAATGAGATTAATACTCACAGGTGTCCAAATGATGTTGCAGGCTAAAATCAAAACCAATACTACACTAAACTAATCCATTTTAACCCAATTCCACCTCTGCATCATCCCACATCATCACCAAAGCCATTCTTGGTCCAGTTTGACTTTTGTTGACCATGTACCACTTTTGTTTGAAACTGAATTACAAGCTCACTAAAAGCTATTAAAAGCTGTAATGAACTAGTTTGAGCTTATAAATAAGCTTCTGAAAGCTTGTACATAAGAAATTTAAACTGAAATGTTCCACAGTAAACTTGAAATTTAGAACTTATATAAAAACTTGAGATTGAGACTTAAAAGTAAATTTCAATGATACAAAGACTTGAACTTAACACATTTAAAGCTTAAAATTACATTTTTGCATACTAACTAAGATAATTTAAAGAAAACGACATACAAAGAAAAACTCAAAACTAACTAACTACTACTTCAAGCTTCTCTTTCCTTCTTTTTTATACTCCAAGTGCTTCTCACTAGTTTCTGATATGATCCCACCATTTTTCTTAGCCATTGGATGCTTTGACTCAACTCTAGCCGTTTGATCAAAATTTGGCGGGAAAGGTTTATCAACAGGTGGAGGTTGAGTGAGGTGAGGAGGGATGCAATAAATGATTTTTGTAGTTTAGGTGAGGTAGAGGGGACAAAGGTGTGGAAAAGAGAGGAGGGGGGATGGCTGTGTGGAGTGATTCAGGGGAAGCAGGTTATCAAGTGGGAAGGAAGACTTTAGGCGCGTTTGTTGTTTGTTTGACCAAGGGATGGGTTGGTTGACCGGGTTTGGGGGTTGGGTAAACGGGTCAAGGGATTGGGCCAGCTGGTATAGGATTGGATTTGGGCCTAGGGATTGTGTATTGGACTTGGTATAATATAAGGGTCCATTTGTTGTTTAGTTAAGTATAAGGACCAAACATGTAAATTATCCAAACCTCAAGGACTGAAAATGCCACTATTCCAAACTTCTCACAAGGACCAAACATGACAAACATTAATAGTGCAAGGACCCTTTTTGTATTAAATCCCATTTTAAAACATCCAAGGACTACTTTTGCAATTTTCCAAAGTTTAGGGACCTTTCTTGCCAATTGACCAAAGAATCATTCAAGGACCATTTTAAACAACTTAGAATATTTCAAGGACCTTGAATGATAAAATTCCACATTTTGAATTCCAGGGACTAGATTTGATAACTTTTAAAACTTGGGGGACTAAAACTGCCAATTTTGCAAATTTGATACGTTTTTCATCTGATTTTGATCTTTTTGCATTTAAAACACATAAAACACTGATTTGTGATATTTTTATCATTTTGAAGCATTTTTGAGTGTTTTCAGATGATTTTGCAGTTTATATTGTACAAAAATGATGAGTATTTAGACACTCATCAATCCCCCACACTGAGATATTGCTAGTCCCTAGCAATGATTTAAACTTTAATGGATTTTAAAAACTCTTTACCAAAAGCCATCACTTCTGGAGTAGCCAAATGTTTCAGTTCAAGTAAGAACCTTGGTACACTGATAACCAAATGATTTTGAGCAAATCATAAGCTGTAAACGGATTTGATGTGTCTTTACCAGAAGCCGTACCCTTCTGGACTAGCCAACTCTTAGATAAATTATCAGAATTATCTTTGGTGAGCTGAATACCAATTATGGTTTTTCCACTGCCTTTACCACAAGCCATAAACTTGCGGGCTAGCCAACTCTTCACTTTTTAGGATATGGTGAGTTGAGAACCATACAATTTTGGGCAAATTGCAAGCCATATAAACGGATTTGAGAAATCTTTACCAAGAGCCGTTTGCTCTTGGATTAGCCAATCCTTTTGTTTATTAGACAAGGCGGACTGATAACCAATTGAGTAAGTGCAAAACACTTACTCCAAAAAAAATTTTGGCCAAAAACGGGGGAATTAGGTGGTATAATTACATGATAAAATTCGTGAGAATCCCCCCCACACTTAGAAATGAATATTGCCCTCAATATTCAAAGTACCGGCGGTTATGCCGAAACAAAGAACGTGAAAGGGAAATACTACGGCCATTATTTAGAAAGAGATTTTTTTTTTTTTTTTTTTTTTTAAGATATATATATATAACATGTGGGGCAACTCCCCCACACTAGGGTGGTACACACGGGTGAAAACCCATGTTTAGCTACTGTTTTTGATTACCGAGTCGCTAGCTTGACTCGACCCCGAATTCATTGGTTCATGGGGAAGCAAAGTGGAAGAAACAATCTCCATCGGACTTTCATTCAAGATGTTTGGACAAACATTTGAAGCACGTGAAAGTTCCACACCGATGAGATATAGAGAGAACCGGCTCAAAAATGATGAATGAAAATGCCGGGATCAAAAATAGTGTCTTCATTCCCGAAGGAGTGAAGAAGAGAGGAAGTCACCGAGTAGGTGAAGAAAAGAAGGAAAATCATGATAACAATCATGACTAGATCTTCTTCCTCGGGATTAAGTGCAGTTGCACTTATTTGGATTTTATTGGTTGAGCTCTTTGGGTTGGAAGGCATCTCGGTTGGGAGGGTGGGAAGATTTGTCATAACTATGCAAATTGAGATTCTCTCCCCCCGATCATGATCTTTGCCATCCAAGCAATCATACTCCAGCGGAGATATGATATGAGTGAGTTCACTGGAGAACTCCTCATGAAGAGTATACGGAGGTGGGACATGTGCGGTACTTTGTGGGCTATAAATATGCACCTCGTCCATTATAGTCTCCGTGTCAGACTCATCACTATCAAAGATTGGATTAACTGAATTTAGAGTAAATTCAGAACCGAATTCGAATAAGGGATTAGTGATAGTCGTATTAACTGTTGTGGAAACAACATGGTCAACATCCTCTTCTAAGTTGACGATCTCGGAATGTGGAAGTAATGCATCAATAAATTCTATGTCTTTAGAATATAAAGAATCGGCATCACTATAATCACTGTCAAAATCAGAGAAAGTCTCAACAAGATCTTTTGTAAGAGGAGAAAACACATCACATTCATTATCAAGAATTCCCTCAGACTCACTTGGGATCGGGATAAGGTTTTCAACATTAGACGATTCCGTTTCCGGAATAGTGCTGAGATGCTTATCCCCCATGGTGAGAGAGTCTTTGGGATCAAAAAATTTCAAAGAAATAGGATCATCGACCTCTTCCAAAAGGAATTCACTTCTCTCAACCGGCGTGAGTGAAGGGGAAGAGTCGGAAATGAAAGGATCTGAAACGGGAGTGGGATTGCCACTCGGAGCATCGACTTTATCGAAAACATATATAGCTCTTATGCTCTTCATATTCTCCTCTGCCAACAATTCTCCCATACTCTTTCCTTCTTCAACGGGAGTGGGATTGCCACTCGTGGTCGTAGATTCCTCATCAAAATCATCATCGTCGTTGTCATCATAATCGTACACGAGAGGTTTCCAATATTGGGAACTTACTCTAGCTGCTTGTTCTTCAACATACGTTTTCTGACGAGACTCTTCTTTAACTAATTCTTTCAAATCTTTGAGTATATCTAGACAATTTTCGAGAAGTTCTTGAGGAATTTTCAGAGGTTCTGTTTGAATCGTTTGGTACTGTGGAGGTTGGTCATGATAAGAGTAGTCATAATTGTTACAAGGATTATGCTCATAGACAAGCGTGTTCCCTGTTTGACACTCAAAATTCGGGTGAGGACCTCCACAGTACTCACAAGAATATGTCTCCATCTCATAGTGCGGGGGTTGGTTGAGGAATTTAGTTGTTTCATTGTAGGGATTTTGGTCATAGACAAACCCGTTTCCCGGATTCACAATGCCACAACCGGGGCAATTTCCACCATTTTGAGGTCCCCCACACCATTCACAACCAAATTGGTGAGGATGAGACATAGAAAGAATCAAATGGTTAGAGGGTAAAAGAAATGTAGAATCAAAAGATGTGAGAGGGTAAAGATGGATATTTTTGGATTTTTGAAAAACATATTGCAAAAACAAAGAATGAAAATATTTTTGGATTTTCTGATAACTTTACAAAAAACTTTTCACAAAAGATGGGGTATGTGCAAGAATGGATCTGAAAAAGGTTTAACACACGCTAAAGCCTCCCCGGCAGCGGCGCCAAAATTTGATCTGTGCTGAACCGTCAAGTCTAATCACACAAACCGGCCACTTGTGAATGACCAGCCGTAACAGGCTTAAAACAGTTCAAGCACAAATACAATGAAGTCCTGGAGAATATAGTGAATTCCCGGGTCGTTATGTCCCACGGAGACTCAATGGTGTGTAAAACACTTGATCAGACAATAGAATGATCACTAAGGATAGTGATCGGAAAAGATTTGGATGGATAACTATACCTAAAGAAAAAGTTTATAAATAACAGCGACTTAAATGCAAATTAAGAAAATTAAAAAGATAAAATATATTAAATAAACGCTATCACTATTTTTACAATGATGTTTTTGTGATTAATAAAATAAAATGACTTAAATAAACTATTTTAACTAAAACGTAAACTTAAAATATCTAAAAACGTTGTTTAAAATGAAAACGAGCGTTACTTACAAAAATTACGCTGGAGCGCAAGATAAAACGTAAAATTTATGAAATAAAAGGCCTACGAATGTAAAATCAATTTTCTTACTTAATATAGGATAAAAGAAAATTTTAGAAAAAAGATTTATATTTTTTAGACTTTTATATTTTTTATTATGAATTAATTGAGTTTTTACACTAATTAAATGTTTAAAAATACTCAAACTAATGAGAAAAATCTGAAACTTTTTTATAAAATACTTAATAGTAATACAATTTTATAAAAAATACAAAAACTGAAAAAGCTAGCTCGAATAAGCTAGAAATAAGCTAAATTGATCGTATAAGCTAAAGAGACAAAAGAGGTTTATGTATTAGATAGTGCAAAATAAAACCAAGACAAGTCCCAAGGGCGCCTGGTTATTGTGTGTGTGGTTGTGGTCGTGGGAGGCTAGAGGTCACAGGTTCGAATCCTGGCCTCTACCTTTTTGCAAAATATATATATATATATATATATTTTTTTGACAAACTGATTAAGCACTAATAAATAAGCATTTTTTATAACTAGAGCTTTATCTGAAAATGACTAATAAGCTGAGAACAAGCTTATGTTTTCAACAGTGGCTAGAATTTGGAAATAAGAACAAGTCTAAACTAAAAGGGCTATAAAGCTACTCAATAAGCAAATGTAAACTAGAATAAGTTAAACTCATGATCATAAGCTAGAATAAACACTGAATAAGCACAAGGACTACTGATAAGCACTGAATAAGCTATAAATAAGCACAAGTCACCACTGTTACACAGTGCACCCTTTTAAATCACTAGGCACCTTCTAGCTATAATTTAAGCACTTGAATAAGCTCAGAAATGAAAATAAGCAATTGAACAAACAAGTTGACCAAGTTAACTTTCCAAAAAGCTAAAATTCAAAGTCTGGACTGCAATAATAAGCTAATGAGGAGCTTTTGAAAAACTGGAAAACACTGATTGATTGGTAAACTAGATAAAATGGACAAAATTAAAAAGCACTTGCAGACTTATTAAATAAGCTACAAATTGAAAAACAAGCTTTGGAATATTGAGACAGCTAGGTAAGCTACTTAAAAAGCTAAATTTGACAAGCTAATGATTACTAATAAGCTCTATAAGAGCTTGTGAAACAAGGTACCAAATCTGTGTACAGGGGAGCTTTTCAGACAAGGTACTCACAACAAGCTATAAAATAAGCACTATATAAGCTGATAATAAGTAAACTAATATTTTTGTATTTTTGTATAGCAACTAGACTTTAATACCCTAAGAGCTTATAAGCTGAATCCTACTAATAAACACACAGTGAAATTCCAAAGTTTATTCAAAAACGGGTATTTAGAAATTTTGACTTTTTCACAAAACTGAAATGTTGACCAATTTGAGGTTTGATCATGATTTAAGGACTGATAATGGTGTATTAAGGTGGAATGATGCTACTGCAAGTTGTATATATGAAAGTTAAACACAAAACAAACTTTTGGCTATCAAAAAATTCCAACAGTAGACAGTTAGGACAGGTAGCATGGGATTTTGACTTTTGAGCTTAAGCAGGCTCAATATTGAGACAGATATGACTATATTAGAGCTTAACCAACCTAAACTAACTAATTTCTACCACTACATAAACCTCTAGCACAGTATAAGTCCCAAATCCAAACACCTTTTAAAAACTGTTAAGCAAATTTAACTTGAGCTAACTAGTGATCCAGCTTGAACCAATGACTAAACTGAGCTTAATTATCTATAATACAACTAAATAAACAAGTAAAAACAGATTATTACTATAAATACCAATACCAACAAAATATGCAAAATTACTTGAAAAGTGAAAATGAGATTAATACTCACAGGTGTCCAAATGATGTTGCAGGCTAAAATCAAAACCAATACTACACTAAACTAATCCATTTTAACCCAATTCCACCTCTGCATCATCCCACATCATCACCAAAGCCATTCTTGGTCCAGTTTGACTTTTGTTGACCATGTACCACTTTTGTTTGAAACTGAATTACAAGCTCACTAAAAGCTATTAAAAGCTTTAATGAACTAGTTTGAGCTTATAAATAAGCTTCTGAAAGCTTGTACATAAGAAATTTAAACTGAAATGTTCCACAGTAAACTTGAAATTTAGAACTTATATAAAAACTTGAGATTGAGACTTAAAAGTAAATTTCAATGATACAAAGACTTGAACTTAACACATTTAAAGCTTAAAATTACATTTTTGCATACTAACTAAGATAATTTAAAGAAAACGACATACAAAGAAAAACTCAAAACTAACTAACTACTACTTCAAGCTTCTTTTTCCTTCTTTTTTATACTCCAAGAGCTTCTCACTAGTTTCTGATATGATCCCACCATTTTTCTTAGCCATTGGATGCTTTGACTCAACTCTAGCCGTTTGATCAAAATTTGGCGGGAAAGGTTTATCAACAGGTGGAGGTTGAGTGAGGTGAGGAGGGATGCAATAAATGATTTTTGTAGTTTAGGTGAGGTAGAGGGGACAAAGGTGTGGAAAAGAGAGGAGGGGGGATGGCTGTGTGGAGTGATTCAGGGGAAGCAGGTTATCAAGTGGGAAGGAAGACTTTAGGCGCGTTTGTTGTTTGTTTGACCAAGGGATGGGTTGGTTGACCGGGTTTGGGGGTTGGGTAAACGGGTCAAGGGATTGGGCCAGCTGGTATAGGATTGGATTTGGGCCTAGGGATTGTGTATTGGACTTGGTATAATATAAGGGTCCATTTGTTGTTTAGTTAAGTATAAGGACCAAACATGTAAATTATCCAAACCTCAAGGACTGAAAATGCCACTATTCCAAACTTCTCACAAGGACCAAACATGACAAACATTAATAGTGCAAGGACCCTTTTTGTATTAAATCCCATTTTAAAACATCCAAGGACTACTTTTGCAATTTTCCAAAGTTTAGGGACCTTTCTTGCCAATTGACCAAAGAATCATTCAAGGACCATTTTAAACAACTTAGAATATTTCAGGGACCTTGAATGATAAAATTCCACATTTTGAATTCCAGGGACTAGATTTGATAACTTTTAAAACTTGGGGGACTAAAACTGCCAATTTTGCAAATTTGATACGTTTTTCATCTGATTTTGATCTTTTTGCATTTAAAACACATAAAACACTGATTTGTGATATTTTTATCATTTTGAAGCATTTTTGAGTGTTTTCAGATGATTTTGCAGTTTATATTGTACAAAAATGATGAGTATTTAGACACTCATCAGGCAACATGGCTGCAAGCAAAGGATGATGTTCCCCCTGAAAGTGAGTTCTCATAGTTGCAAATAATTTAGCAGTTAAAGCACCTATGGGATAGAAGGATTGGGCTTGTGTAGTGGTGTCTAAAATCATTTGCAAAAACCTTGGGTACATTAAAAACTTGGCCTTTTTCTTTTGAATATTTTCAACCATGTTTTCAAAAATATACTTAGAAAAATTGAAAGTTATCCCTTGGGAAAGACACACAATACCACATCCCAGTTGGGTAGAGAACTGGTCCCATCCTCCTGACTTGTTGCTTATGCATTGAAGCAGTGTGTGAACCAGGAACCTCCACTTCGGGCAAAGTTCCTTTTTCAGCCACATATCAGTCCTTGTACCACGATAGCCAATTGCCCTTAGCCCAATAAGCACGTCTTCCTGATTAGAGTGAAATGCTCCATCAGCATCTTCCAAGTGAAGCTTCCTCCGAATTAGGTCCTCTGTCACTATGTGCTCTGTTCCGTCAATCACAGCCCTAATCTCTGTCTCATTCCTCTCTTCAGCAGATTCCCAAAACTGAGTAACCAGAGATTCATAAATCTCATTTGGAGAATGAGTTAGAGCATAACAAATCTTGGACATTTTCAAGAATTCCACCATTGGTTCGTACAATTCATATCCCTTACCATTTCCCAGAAATGCAACTTTGTTGTGATCATGTTTAAATCCAAGAGCCATGAGGGATATGAGTTTTTAGGGTTATGTTTCTCGAAGTGGTGATGGTGTTTGTGGATACAGGATGAGAGGGAATTGGTTATTTCTGAAGAGAGTGATGGTGGAGTGATAGTTTTTGCCCAAATTATAGTCAAAGAAAAATGGACCGTTTGGTTGACCGTCGCTGACGTGGAATTCAACTTTGACCAACCCCAAATTAACGCTTCAGCATAAACACCTGGTCAATCTGCTGAAGTTACACACTTCAGCAGAAACCATCAAGGATACGAATATCTTCGGTAAGTTTCTAGAATTACTGTGCCACCCACTCGCATTAATTTTCATTGAACCTCGAACCCGTCTATAAAATGATCCCAATGCTAATTATCTCTTCATCAAGATCCCCAAATATTTACCACAAACCCTAGATGTAAAAACAAACCCCAATTAATCAAATTGCACCATGAATACCAAGCCTGAGATCATAGATCTCACAACCTCATCTTCATCATCCTCTTCATCATCATCAAGTGGTGAATCAAACCCATGGCAACATTACTTTCCTCAACCCTATCCACGACCAAATAAATCACCCTTTCTTCCTTCTTCAGAAGATGATAGTGTAGTGAATCCAAGTGAATCTGCTGATGATTCTGATGACTCCTATAAGGAGGGAACATCATACTCCCAACCTCCAGCACCTCAGCCTCAACAAAGGCCTCGTGCCAGGAATCCGCCACTTCCCAAGGATAGGGAGGTGGTTCTTGGTCTCACTGCACCATCTTTTGGTGCATCAACACACATCGTATAATAGAAGGGCTTAAGGAGGGTGGATCGATTGCATTTTGGTTGAAATGCGTAGATGAAGCACATAGGAGACGTTATTTTTCTCCGTCATCATGCGTGGTCATCGTCATCATCAACGTTTGCATCAATCCATCCTCTCCATTTTGGTCCTTAGCATCTTCGTCGTGCTGGTCATGCATATCCAACCATCTAGTTAGACGGAATGGATGGTTATGCAAGACCTACAAAAGCAAAGCCAGCATCTAATGCATATCCAACATTCACTTAGATTTCGGAATGGAAGATATACACTAGATTAGGATTAGCTTTGTACAGCTTGTATCTTGAAGATGCAATTGTAGTAGGTTGACTTTATGTAAGCTGTAAGCTGTAAACTGTTTCTTGAAAGAATGAATGAATGAACAATTTGACTTCAATTTCTTTTCTTCAGTATTATAACTTCAGTGGAATCAAATTGTTTGCTTCAGTACTTTTAATTTCAGAAGAAACAAGCAACAATCTTTTAGCTATCTTGACCATGTACCATTGAGTCACACTTGATGAATTTGAACTTGATCATGGAATGGACAAACTGCAATCCAGACAACTGCAAAACAGACACAAGAAAACACAAGAACAACACAAAGACAAACAAACTAAAGAATTATTAGACAGTTAGAGTTAGTAAAGAATTATGAATAACAGAGGCTTAAATGCAAATTAGAGAAACTCAAAAAGATATTAAATAAACGCTATCACTATAGGCAAAATGATGTTTTTACAAACCTAATGATAGAAGAAAATTTATAGAAATAGGAAAACTATTTATAGAAAGATATGACACAAAAATATGCAGAGTTTGCACAAATCCTCCCCTGAGGCATATGCCTCCCCTGAGGCCTATGCCTCCCCTTAAACTATGCAGTCAAGGGTTTAACATTCCAATATTGACCACGAGGTGTTGAAACCTTGGTCCATCAAACGCTTTTGTTAACAAGTCTGCCACATTATCATCAGTATGAATTTTAGCCACTTTTATCAAATGTTTTTCATATGCATCTCTTATAAAGTGGTGCCTGATTTCAATGTGTTTTGTTCGACTGTGAAAAACTGGATTTTTGACTATGCAGATGGTACTTTGATTATCTATATGAATTGTAGTGTTCATGAAGTTGTACCCATAGTCCAGCAATTGGTTTTGAATCCAAAGGACATGTCCACAGCAATTTGCAGCAGCAACATACTCTGCTTCAGTAGTTGAGGCAGCCACAATGGTTTGTTTCTTGCATTGCCAAGAAATCAACCTCTTGCCAAGAAATTGGCAGCCTCCAGTTGTGGATCTTCTATCCAGATTTGCACCAGCATAGTCACTGTCACTATATGCTTCCAACTTGAAAGGAGACTCTTTTGGGTACCAAAGGCCTAAAAGAGGTTGGCCTTTGAGGTACTTAAAGATCTTTTTGACAGCATTGAGATGGGAAGTAAGTGGAGTGACTTGATGTCGAGAACAAACACTCACAGCAAACGTAATATCAGGTCTTGAAGCTGTTAGATACATCAATGAACCAATCATGGACCTTGTCACACCCCCAAAATATCGCAGCGGAACGATAGTGTCATTGGGGTATAACGTCATAGCACAAAGTATGGATACAGAAAACGACCTCTATATTGAGACGTTTTGAAAAGTTTACCATTCGATTTCATAAGTTAAAGTTTACACAACAAGAATTCACAAAGTTTGATAATACATAAAGAGTTTACAAAACATGTCGAATGGTATTTGTTAAAAGCACAAGACTCCAATGTATGCCATGCGACCCAAAAGCTCCATTAAGTGCTATCACCTTAAGACCTGAGATAAACGTGCTAAAAAGTGTCAACACAATGGTTGGTGAGTTCATAAGTTTGTAATAAAATGATTTGGGATACTTTGAGAAATGTTCACACAGCAAAGGCATTGTAAATCCACTCAGTTCCAAGTTCCGCCCATACAAAACTTGCAACCTGTGTGTTCACAACCCATTGCCAAAATATAGTATGTCAATCATGTATGCATATATCATAGTAGTTAAAAGTATAGATGTCACCACAAGGGTCTTCCAACAACTCGTGTTGGGATGTTCCTCCAACGCTCACGTTGGGATGTATCCATAAAAATGGCCTTCCAACATATAAATGCCGGGATGTTCCTCCAACGACTCACGTTGGGCTGTATCCAAATTAATGGCCTTCCAACATATAAATATTGGGATGTTTGTTTAAGTCTAATCACTACACGCACCAAGTCTAGAGTATATGTAATGTTGTTTGGCAATAGAGTTTGAATGTTTTGATAAATAAGCATGTATCTCACCCCAAATAGTTTATAAGAATTTAAACGAGTAAAAGCGGAGTATGAACTCACCTGGTGTGATTAATATGCTAACAAAATGATGTGCACGAAAATGAGTCTCGGAAACTATCCGCGACCTAAAATGAATGTTATGACTTGAGTTATGATATGTTGTGATATGCATGCATTTCGTATGTTATTTATACCATTTGCGAGTTTTGAAAATAATACTTATCGTCGAAAAATACTCTTTTGACGTATTGACCATTCTTAAATTACTTTACAAGTATTTACGTCAAAATGTCATCCTACCATGGTTTCGTAATGATTTAAAGTGAAATTATCATTTTTCGTCGTAAAATAAAGTCGTTGGAAATTTCATGAAAGTGACAAAAATGGCTTTGAAAAACTAGTCGTAAAATGGTGTACGTCGATCGTTAGGAAACGAACTCGACGGTTTTGGAAAGCTTGTATCAACATCTAAAAGTTTCAGTTCATGAGTTTTCGTCATAGAGGTCTCGAACATAAAGATAATAAGGGTTAAAGATAGTGATTTTGTCTAATTGTTGTGTAAAAAGTGAGTTTCGGCCAACTTTAAGCATCCGTAAATAATTTAATAAAACTCCGCTATACAAACGGTTGATTGTTTTGAAAAATATGCTCGGTGATCTTGATTTTATTAGAAGACATTTCGTTCCAAAAAGTTCCACATCAAGGTTAAAAACAGCCTCCAACATGGTCGTTTCAGCTACCGTAACACTTGTATCGTAAAAATAATATAGTTTTTCAGAAAATAATAGTTACGGCAATTTTATGAAAACGTGCATATCTTTGTTGTTTCAAATCCGTTTTCTACGTATTATATGTCCTTAGCTTCGTATCAAAGTATACTAATATATTTTTGATAAGTCGAAATAATTTGTAAAGCTTAGGACTCGTTTTTGACTCGTACAAGATAAAAATAGTATGCTGAAATTTCTGAAAAATATATATTTCGTCGTCAAACTTGTAAAATCCATAACTTCTTCGTTATAACTCCGTTTTAATCCGTTCAAGCGGCCACGGATTCGTTTTAAAGTATATTTTCTAAATATCAAGGCCAAAAAGTCGTGCCTACTGTCGGATTTTCCAGAAAATCAAAATAAGGACAGACCACTTTATATACTTATCGAAAATAGTTTTTCTCGTACTAAACCTATTCCAATCCCTTCAAATCAACTCCAAAGCTAATCTAATCCTACCATACACCTTCTTAGGGTGTCATGGGTTCCTAAACATCATCAAGACCAAAGTATACCAAGGGAATAATTATAGGATGACCTTTATATATAGAACTCTTAAAATCAATGTAAAAATGGTATAAACAACACAAGTCTTGCATGTTTTTGCTCAAAAATGATAAGATGAGTATGAAATGAATATGTAAGATGAAAAATAAATATGAGATGCTTACTAGTGATATGATGAAGTGATTAGAACCAAGGATTTAACCTAAACACTCTAGGTTTTTATTTCAAAACCTTAAATAAGAGTGTAATCTAGAGTGTTAAGAATTTGATCTTGAAAATTTTGATGAACTCTTGCTACTCCCTTGTGTTGGCCGGTTTGGAGGAAAGGAAGAACAAGGAGAGCAAATTTTTCTTGGCTACTTGCAATAATGAGAATGAATGACTTATGAAAATAAGGTTGAGTATAGATATAGTCATGAAGAAAATTTTACCAAGATATTAATGAGACAACCCATAGGGCCGGTTTTTAAGGATCATGCTTCTCCAAGATTTTTTTTTTCTTTTTATATACTTGTATTGTTTGTTAAAAGATTTAAGTGAAAGGTGTAGGTAAAAAGGTAACTTGTAAGGTAAATGGTAACTTTTTGGTACAAGTAAATTTTTAATAGATCAAAATAGAGTATAATGATTTTATAAAAATTGTAAAAATACATTCCTTGTGAAATTTGAGTGATAAAATAATTATCGAGTAGTTTTTAAGAAAATCGTCATAATAATATAAATTTAACGATTTATATACAAAATAAATTTAAGACACTAGGTAAACTAAAAATATTATATTTATAAACTAAATGTAAGTATAAGAATATATCGGGATCATTTTTGAAAGTATCGGATTAAATGTTCAAAATAATACTTACGCGATAGCGTTTATTTAATAAGAGAATAAAGTGTAATGAAAAATGCAAAACCATGCACAAATCGTTATGAAATGATGAATATGGAATATGAGAAATGACCGGAAATTGAGAATTGTGACAGACCTGTACAGATGAACATTCACAGGTAGATCTGGTTCATTATTTGCTTTAGTCTTTGGAGCTTCATAAGGTGTTGTGGCAGTCCTAACACCTTCCATACCAAACTTCTTCAAAATGTCCCTCACATATTTATCTTGACAGATAAAAATACCATCTTGTTTCTGCTGAACTTGGAAACCCAAAAAGAAAGTAAGCTCTCCCATAGCACTCATTTGAAATTCACCCTTCATCAGTTCCTCAAATTCCCTGCACCAAGCTTCGTTTGTGGAGCCAAAAATAATGTCGTCCACATAAACTTGCACAAGAATGATGTCTGAGTAATTCTTCTTTAGGAACAGAGTTTTATCAATAGCACCTCTCCTATAGCCATGCTTCAGCAGGAATGATGAAAGCCTAGATACCAAGCTCTAGGTGCCTGATGTAAGCCATATAGAGCTTTAACAACCTTGTAAACATGATTTGGGTGATCTGGGTCTTCAAATCCCTTGGGTTGAGTGACATAAACCTCCTCTTCAATCTCACCATACAGAAAAGCACCTTTGACATCCATCTGATACACCATGAAACCCATGTAAGAAGCATATGCCAAGAAGATGCGAATGGCTTCAACTCTGGCAACAGGTGCAAACACTTCATCATAATCAATCCCTTCCTCTTGTCTGAAGCCTTGAGCTACTAATCTTGCTTTGTTTTTTATCACAACACCCCGAGCATCTCTCTTATTCTTCAGAATCCACTTTGTCCCAATGGCATATTTGCCATCAGGGAGTGGAACCAAAATCCAAACTTGCTGATTGTGAAATTGTTGCATTTCTTCTTGCATTGCTTCTAGCCAGCTTGAATCGTTAAGAGCTTGAGAAACACTTGTTGGTTCCACTTGAGAAAGAAAACAAGCAAACAGACAATGTATGAAGTCTGTGTGATTGTCTCTTTGCTGGTTGGAGACATAAGAGAGAAAAGCAATCTGTCCAAATTGAGGACTTGTTATAGCCCTTCGAGTTCTAACAGGTGCCAGAAGATCACCTATGATGTTGGATTGAGGATGAGCAATGTTGATCCTCTGAGTAGCAGTGGGGCTGACCTCAATGGATGAATCAAGATTAGTGATTGTTGGTTCAAATTCAGCATCATAAGAAGGTGAAGTGAAAATGCCCGCTTTGGGTTGATGATTTCCAAGATCGGAGGGTTTTGGAAAGCGTGTATGAGGTTCTCCAAATTCTGAAGACACTTGAGAAGGAACATGAGAAGAAACAGCATAGCCTTCAGCAGATTTGTGGATGGTAGGTGTGACAGAGTCAACTTCAGCAGACACATGGTTTCTACTCCCATCACTTCCTCCAAAAGTCACATTGCCTCCTCCTTCTATAGGGACAAAATTGTGCATCATATCTCTGTTCCCAGACATGCTTCTGGAACAACCACTATCAACAATACCAATATTCTTATGCTTAAGGGGATGATCCTACAAACAACAACAAGATATATACATACGGTTAGTATTCAATGGAGGTTCAAGTCATTACTGACTTGAACCTGCCTTGTGGATCACAGGTTTAGGACATGAAGATTTAGAGGATCCACCATTGTTCTTGGTCCTCCATTGATGATTGGGTCCCTTGATAGTCCAAGAACAACCTGCTGAGGGCTTCACAGCAGTGCTCCCATATCCCATCCCAGCATACATAGAGTCAACATATGTAGGCCAATAACTATGATTAAAGTATGGGCTAGTTGGTTGCACATAAGGTCTGGCAACTGAACTTCTCCGATGAGAGTCAGTATTAGCTGCTTGTGGGACATAAGGTGGAATATTATCAACATTGGTCCACTTAGATTTGTGTTTCTGGTGAGTAGCACATGCACCCAATCTTTGCTCATAAAAATCACAATCCTTAATTAAATGAAATTTACTTCCACATACAAAACATGTCTTCTTCTTGGAAGATTTATTCAAATAGGGAGATGTTTGATTACATGAAGAAGTACTTAAATTAGAAACATTCAAGGAATTGTTTTTAACAGACTGATTATTCAAAGATTTAAAAGATAAGCCTTCAGAAGAAACTATCTTGGAAGTTGATTCCTCAGCAGCTTCCCTAGAAGGCTTGCAAGTAGACTGGGGTGCAGGCTTGGGTGTAGGCTCAGGCTTGGGAAGGTCAGACTTCTCATTTGAATCACAGCTTTCATAGGAAGTAGACCCTTGATCCGATGAATTGTCACTGTCAGAGCAAGAGACAAAGTCATTAGATGAGGTATCAGGGTCTGGCAAGTCTTTTGACTTTCTGCCATATAGATGATGTGATCCATCAAAGTCAACAGTGATGGAAAGGTCAATGGGCATAAATTCACCTCTAATAGGTCCAGGGACAGCATGCATTTCACCTTCTTTAACAAAGTTAGCTAACTTTGCTGGTGTGGATTTACGACCATCATACTTAGCTTCTACTCCTACATACTTTTGAAAGCCTAATCCTAAGCCAGAGGTTACTGATTGACTGTTATAGATTTCTCTAGCCAGATTATCACCTGAAATTAACCATTCCTTATGCCTAGCTATTTCCTCAGCTAGTTTCTCTTTAAGCTCTAGGTTCTCAGACACAGCTTCATCCTTTGCTTTCTCAGACAGTTTTAAGTAATTATTGGCAACTTCTAGATCAAACTGTAACACCTTTATCTTTTCTTCATAAGCTATTTGATTCTTTTGAAACCATACTTTTTGTCTTTCTACTGTTTTTAATGCTAGTTTATGAGCTTCATTTTCAACATAGCATTCATCAAACTTAGGTTTCATAGCATCATATTCTTCTTTAAGTTCATTGTATCTTAGACTACAACCAAATATACAGTTGTGTACCTGAGATAGTCCCATCAAGGCAAACTGATCATGCCTTTCATCCGAAGTGCACCTTGCCAGCAATCCAAGCTTATCAGTATCATGAGCTTCCTCATTCACAGGTTCATGTGCAGTCCAGTTGACCTGTTCATCCATGGTGAGAAGAGCTGCTGAAGCTCCAGCTTCCTGCTGTTTCTGCTGATAGGAAATGTAGTTAGCTCCATCTCCACTCTTCCTGTCTTTGCATTCCCTTGAGAAATGCCCCATCTGGTGGCACGTGAAACACTTGACTTTTCTCCTATCAAAGCGAGCTGGTTCCTTTCCCTTGAAAGCAAACTTCCTCCCAGACTTCTCTTCAAACCTTTTGATGTCCACTGACAGCAATGCCACCTGCATTTTCAGTTTCATCTCCTCCATTTCAAGTGGGTCCAACTGATCAAAGTCTTCATATGCAAGATACTGCTGAGTATCATAGTCAGCAACAAATGAATGAAGAACATCCTCCATCACACTACTAGTCTTAGTTTGAGAAGATGGTGGAGTGGGACGAGTGTTATGTGGTGGAGTGGGAGTGCAAGATGATGGAAAGTAGTTGGAACTAGGAGATGATGGAAAATAGTTGGAACTAGGAGCAGGTACCATCATGTTGGAGTGAGATGTTCCAACAAAAGCTGCATGGCCAGAAGAAGATGTACGGTAGGGAGTTCTGACATCAGGTTCAAGAGTTCTGAGTCTGTTGTACAGCTCATCAAAGGTGAGCATGTCCAACCCACCTTTAGCCTTGAGGGCAATACTTACATGTAACCATGATGGAGGCAAAGATCGAAGGAACTTTGAGTTGCAATCATCATTATCAGGTTTAGCATTCAGCTGGTTTAGCTGACTCAAAATCCTATGGAACCTGTCGTATCCCTTGTGGATACCTTCTTCTTCGGAGATATTAAAGTCTTGAAATTGTTGTCTCAGCATTGACTTCCTCATTCTCTTCGATTCTTCATTTCCACCGAACCTTGCTTTGAGAGCCATCCATATGTCCTTTGCATCATCCATATGGTGAAAATCACACAGGTGATCTTCAGGAATGGCTTGAAGCAGAATAGTTTTTACTTTGTGCTCTCTCTGCATAGCCAGCACCTCTTCAGCAGTTTTGGGAGGAGCCATGATAAACTTCCCATCCCTGTCTGGAATCATTTTCTTTAGACTTTTTCCTTTCTTTACTACCTCCCACAGATTCCAATCAATATTGGAAATCCAGTTTTCCATCTTCATCGTCCAAAGATCATACTCTTCCCTTTTCAAATAAGGAAATTTACCATTGCTGTTTGAAAGACAAAGCTGTTGCATGGAAGTGGTGTTGGTGTTGTTTGTGTTGGTGACTTCAGTTTCATTATCAGATCCAGGCATGGTGAGTGTATGTTTGGTTGTATGGGGGTGAGAATGGTTCTTAGTATCGTAGAGACTTTCCCGAGGCTCTGATACCACTTGTTGAAAACACAAAGACCTTGATAGATCTTAAGCACTCGGAGATCGTTAGTGTTGCCTATGTAATCACAAGCAAACTAATAGAAGATCTCTACAACTCGTATTTTATAGCGGAAAGTAAATACAAGTTATAATAACTAAGAACTCTTTGATCCTCTATGGATCTTTTGATTATAGAAACTCTATGTTTCGGATATTTTACAAGACTTGAAAGACTTAGCAAAACTTATCTATTACAAACTATTATGGTTCCTTTTATAGGCAAGAAACCCTAATGAGTCACGAGCGTTTACAACGTACGCTCCTAATACTAACATAAACAACGCATGCATCTAGACAAGCATGCAACTAATCATTTTGTTTTACTAATGATATTGTTTATTCTGAGTAAGCTCTATACAATACGACGCCAACCTATCTTTCATACGGCGCTGACTTTTACTACATACTGAGCTTATCTCTCCTACGTGGATTCACACTTTCAGCAGAAACACGATTTCTGCTTTAACACTTCTGCTGAAGTATAACTTCAGCAGAATCCATTCTTCTTCGGCAGAATCTCTTCGGCAGATACTTCGGCAGAATCAGTAGTTTACCTTAATTCCCAACAATGACAAACATGTAACTTGTAATACATAACGTAAAATGCATAAATTACTTGTAATTATATTTTGTCTCAACATACTTTCAACACCTCTCGAAGAATCAAGTCCTTGTATGCTACAACACTGGTTCGTACATGTTTGTTATGTTGCGTTATGATCAAACCCCTAACAAACCATTAAACATGTTTAGTTAAATAGTTTATATAAAACACTTAAGTAATCTTGGACTCTTGGTTACTTATATTTTATAAAATACATAAACAAAAGTAAATGTGTTGGGTAAATACCATGATCCATAACCTATACCCATGACCCATGATCCATAACCCATTGTCTAGATACATTGTATCTAGTTGGGTACCCATGACCCAAAGTCCATGACCCATGATCCATGACCCATAATCCAAATAATGAGGAGCGTCCGCGAATCCCTCAGATTGCCCACGGATCCCTTGGATTACAAGGGTCGGATCCCTCTCAGAAGGGATCCTTGGGGCAGAAGCTTACTTTGATCTTTTTGCCTATAAATAGAAAACCACTTCTCACCATATTTTCACACCTTCACACATACTTTCTCTCCACCATTTCTAACATACTTAGATCATAATGCTTCTAACTTTCATTTGTTGTAACCATACTCCCGAAGTGATCCTCCAAAGCAAGCCTAGAGATCTTGCATCCTTACCTACTGAATTGATCACCCATCACAAGCATACAAGCACATGAAGATATTCTACAACAAGCTTGGGAAATTTGTCATCTTCATTCACAGAAGACTAACTACATCATGATTTGTGTTCTTGATGTTTGGTTTAGGATTTCATATCCATTAGACACTTTGGCTTGGATATTGTCTAGTATCATATTCTTGTATCTATAACTAGATTAGATGGTTTATGTGTTTGTGCCATAAAACACAAGGTTTGTTATGTTGGGCCACAAAACATAACGGGTGTCATAAATGTGTCGTGTTGGTCGGGTAATGGTTCCTCCTTTGTAATGGAACCCGGTATCTATAAAGTGTAGGCGACGTTGTGATAGGTTTGGTTCTACCTCGTGGAAGAACCCAATATCTAGCCTTGTACCAGATAAAGTGTAGGTGACGTTGTGATATGTTTGGTTCTACCTCGTGGAAGAACTCGATGTTTAGCTTAGTACCGGATAAAGTGTAAGCGACGTTGTGTAAGGTTTTCTCCGCCGAGAATGAAGTTTGTTGATCTAGTGAAGTAACTCTCGAGTTGGATACTCGGGGAGTGGAGTAGGACGAAGAGGAGCTTCGTGACCGAACCACTATAAATCCTCGTGTTGGTTTGTGTATCCTTTTACTTATCGCTTTACTTTTATTCTTGTTTTATATTGTTGATTGTCTATGTGGTTGATGTTTATGTGTGTGATGTACACTTGGTCTTTCGTATAGTCATAAACTATATTTAACACTTTACATATTATAACACGCTTGATCAAGAAAAATAAACCGGACTAATAATGGTGAAACTTGATTTATAATGAACCATTAATCTTGCGAAATCTTATGTGATATTAAAGGGTTGGCCTTACATGCCGTAATGCGTTAAATGCATCCTCGGGTCGAGATTAGCAAATGCGATGGTTTATACTATATTTGATACAAAAGTTTTAAGTTTGAAACGAAACGTATTCACCCCCTCCCCCTCTACGTTTTCCATAATTGGTATTGATTTCAGGTGAAAATCAATAATAAGAAGTTGTGTAGTATGTGGGTAACTCAAACATGTTAGGTTCGAGCACCGAGATCGTTCCGAACGAGGGTTGAATGGAATTTCCAACTCACGTCTCAATAATCGGGATTCGAATAATAGAAGGGGATAATATGAAGTTATCTAAACTACGGGATAAGGAAAGTAAATGGAACATATAATCTACGGGAAATCCTAAGAACTAAGGCAAACTACGCAATTCTACGCTAAAACGCAAAAACGGGAATTTAAACGAAACGCGAATAAAAAGCAAGTACGACTAAATAATATCCTAAAAATAACCTAAAATTACTTTTACTCTAAAAATGATATTGGAAAACTAAATATGAATTAAAACTATTTTTTAGGAATTTTCTTGATTTTCTTTTAATTAAAAACTAATTATTAACTAATAAAAATAAACTAATTAACTAAAAATTATGAAAGAGAGAGGGAAAAATATGGAATTACTTTCTAAAAATCTAAAATAACACTAAAGGCTTTTCAAAACTATTTTTTTATTTTTCTGATTAATTTTCTATTTTCTATGAATTTAATACTATTTAATTCTAATTTAAATTGTGAAAAATACCAAATAAAAGGAGAAAAATAAGGAAAAATAATTTTTATGCTTTTTATATTTATCTTAAACTATTAAAATTGAAAAACTATTTTTTGGAACTTTTTCTCAATTAATTGCAATTAAAGCTAATTAAAAAGGCTTAAAATCTAGATTTAATTAAGAAAAATACCAAACAGTGTCTAAAAATTATAAAAATTTCAGGGAAATCCTAAAATATTATTCTAAAGCTGATAAAAATATAAAAACAAGGGCTACAGTGCAAGAAACCAGAGCTGCTATGTAACTGACTAGGAAATAAGCAATTAGAAATAAGCTAAAAAGCACTATAGTGAACCAATTCAGTACAGAAGCTAGAATATACTAAGTCTACCCTACAGCAACTGAATAAAGCTACTCCTACCCTAAAATAAGCATTATACTTAGATTTAGCTAACTGAACTCAATAAGCAAAACAGTGGCTGGGACCCTACTTTGAGCTCTATTGCTGGCTTATCTAAAAAGCTACATGGAAAACCAAAAGTTGAGATCTCAAGACCACCTGGCAGAGAGCATTAGTTCAAATTTATAGCTAATAAGGACTAGTAAGGAAGAAGATATTGAGCAAGAAAAAATGGCATATGATGGACAGTAGGCTGCACAGAACAGGTACAGTAACAGGTACCTACTTTTTGAGCTTATTTAAGGGCTTATGTAATAAGCTAACTGAAATCTAAAAGTGTGGCACTAAAAACAATCTAGCAAACAGCAAATTGACCAAATTTGAGACCTTGACTATGTAAAATGAGCAGTACACAGAGGCTGCAAGTTCTGAGGAAACATGATATTTAGGACAGTTTTGACTTTTAATGACAGATGAGATGTTTGACTTTTATGAGATTCTAGTGCAAATGTGTGAATGAAATGGATGAAATATGATGTAAAGAAACTAAATCAAGCTAGTATATCTGATTCTAGACCTATGTGCTTAACAAGCTCTACTGATTTCCACACATTAGCATACAAGAACAGATTTAAGGTAATATTGACTTGGAGCTCAAATGACAGTAGGACAAAGACAGATATGATAATAAAATACTATAACAAGAATGATGCAACTGATCTAATCCATTGTTTGAACCTCAAAAACAATTTAAAACAATAAACCAAACACTCCTTAATATGAACAAAGATGCATACTATTCTATGAAATCTGATGAATCAAGACAGAACATGAATTGATTGCCATAAACAATTACTAAACTTAGTCTTAAAACAATCTTTGACCCAGAAATTAACCTCAACTGATTTGACTCTCAAATTTAACCCGAGTTGACTTTTGTTGACTTTCTTCAAAAAATGGAATTAAGAACAAGTAAGAGCAGAAATAAACTCACATAAGCTTACACAAGCTTATGTGAGCTTAATGAGTAATAAACTAAGCTTCCAAACAGTTGTGAAAAGAATTTTGAACAGAAATTCGAATCAACAAGAATTAAGATGAAAACTTGCTTGCATTAATAAAGTGAAAAACAGAAATATATTGAAAAGGACAAGTTTACACTATGAAAGCAATTAAATGACAAGTAAATAAAATGGTAACATTTCTCTAAGACATGAAAAATGGACAAGAAATAATGTGAGCTCAAGGGTCTTTAAATAGCAGAGATGGAGCCTTGCTTGGATTCCTTTCAGAAGATGCTAGAAGGCCATTAGCAGCCACACATTCAATCCATGATCACCTCAACCAATCATAGAGCACCAATTGTCCATGTGAGGTGTCTAAGCCAATGGGAGAGCTTGGTTTGTCCACGTGTCATTCTTATCTGACAGGTCAGGTTCTAGAAGCTCTATAAGATTCTAAGTACGAGGTTACAAGGTGTTTGGGAGGTGGTAAATGGGGTGTGTTTGGCTGGGGAAGACAGGGCAAAGGGGTAAGGCGCGTTTGGTTTTATTTAATATTGTTTGACTTGGTCGTGGGTGGGTTTTGACCGGGTTAAGGGTGTGAAACGGGTCAAGGATATATTTGGGCGGGTAAATGGTTAACCGGGTTTAGAGTTGTAATAGTTGGGTTGTTAAAGGGGCCGGGTAGGATGAGACTGGATTGGGCCTTGGCATAGTGTTAAGTGAATTGGATAATGGACTTGTGATAATAATGGATTAGTAGTTATCATAGGGACTAATTATGCAAAGGCTGAAATTCCAAGGGCTGATCATGTAAATTCTGAAATTATCTTCAAGGACTGAATTTGACAATCTTCAAATGACCAGGGACTGAATCTGCACTTTTTGAATCTTCAAGGGCCATTTCTGCCAATTCTCAAAGTTGAGGGGCCATTTCTGCCAATTCTTCAAACTTTGATCAAATCTTCACAAATCATCCTCAGAGATTAGAAATCTTCATAAATGCATAATTCAGACCTTCCGGCTCAGCTTAAGCTCTCTTAATCTCTCGTGCTCGGATTTATGTCTGATTTGGTTCCTTTTTGCGTGTTTTTACATATCCATACCTGCACAAGCACAAACTCAAGAAAACCACAAATATTAGCAATAAACGGCTCTTTCTTGGTTATTTTGGGTCTATTTTGATAAAGAAAAGGTATGTGTTTTAGCACATACCAGGTATCAAAGCGGGTTGGCTCTAGTTTTTAAAATCAAATGGTTTTCAAAATTATTAAGGTCCTTGTATCAAATTTTTGGTGAACTCAAGCATAATATGAAAAGTGTTTTGTTGATTTTTGTCTTTGAAGTTTTGTTGTTATATATCTTGTTAATCAAGCTTGAATAAAGATTAAAATGGGTAATATAACTTAACTAAAAAGTCTACAAAGGTTAAACCTTTTCGTCGGGTCAAAACATGCATTTTTGTAAATCTGTGTCAGATCCGCGGATCCCTTTGTTATCAAAGGGCGGATCCCTTTTGGAAGGGATCCGGTGGATCCGTCGTACAAAGGACAGTTTTTGGTTAAATTTCAAAAATTCATAACTAATTAACCATAAGTCCGTAGAAGTCGTGCCACCTATCGTTTTAAAGGTATTTGAGTCTACTTTCATATAAAAATAATTTCATAAACTGATTTAAAACAAAAATTTACAAAATCATTTATTTTATAATAGAAAATCATTTTTCGGTCATAACTTTTGCACAAACTTTTGATCTAATTAGTGAGGGATGTTTTCGTCTTTGAATAACAGTGCATCTTCTTTTGAAATTAAGGTTTTTATCATATTTATAAATATAAACGAAACTAATCAAGCTTGGTATACATGTTTATATTTAACACAAAGCGATGAAAAGAACTTTCGTATGCCATGCTAAATGATTAATTGTGTTACCTTACATTACTTGTTATTTGCTTATCTCAAATAGTTTTTGTGCTTGTTTGTTTGAATAACATATGTGGTTTCCTCACCTTGTTATTCATTCTCTTGTTTGTCGATTTAGTAATATTTTACTAATCAATATGCTATTTAAAGGAGTGTTTGGGATAACATTTAGTTGTGTCAAAAATGTTAGTTTAAATACTTAGATAAGTCATATAAGTTGAAAAATGTTTAAAACATGTAATATACTAAATGGCTTCTTGTTGAGTTTGTCATGTGTGTAACATAAATGTTTTATGTGCTTATATGATTTCTTGATTTCATATTTTCTTGTGTCGTTCTCTAAAAACAACAAGAATGTACATCGGATCATAAGATACACTTGTGTTGATGATGTACTCTCCCGTTTTCCCTTTCATGATCGCTTTCCAAGCTTCATAGTAGGATTGAAAACTTGATTATTTCATCCGATATACTCAAGTAAATTATTTTGTAACGCAAATATAATTGTTTATATCCGAAAATCCAAACTCGAGCTTTCCAACAACATATGTTGAACTAGCTCATCCAACCATTTTTGTTCACCATATGGACAACTTTAAATTTTTATATTTAAACATGACACCTTCGTCACCTTAGTTGTTTCAGGCATAATATTAATAAAAATGAAGCAAAGTATCATCATTGTTACTCTTAGATAGGCCATTGTAAGAATATAAATTTTCCTAACTAGAGAATGAATACTGGAGAACTTATTGCACTAGAAACTCAATTTGACCTAACGGTTGAATTGCTTCCTTGATAGAAGTTGGGTATGTGGAATCACCCGTTAAAATGGTCGTGTTTAACCGTCATTGAGCACCGCTAGTAATAGTCTCAATTCATTCTCTCACTTGTGAAATCTATACTCCTATGTTTTCCTAAAGTAAGTTTACAATGGAAATACTTTGCGTTGTCTTATGATTACTAATCAAACAAGTTGTAAAATTGATTTTTCTTTTAGTAAATCACAACCACTTGCCTCATCAAGCGATTATCTTGCTTTGATCGAGAAGAGCTACATGACTTCATGGATGAAGTTCATTGTATGCTAATCACCATCCGTAATGACTATACATAGCTCATTGCTTCCGTTGACCAAAACAACCTTCTAAACAATTCACTTTCTTAAGGACACATATACATGTGTTTCTTACTCTTCAATACTAACACATAGGCAAACATCTCTTAGCTAAAACCAACTCACAAAACCGTACTTGCTTTAAGCTTTTCTAAATCCAACACTTACTCTTCTAAACACAACTCTTTCATCTCCACAAACAACAACTCCACTTTCTTGATCTAAATGTAGTCTAGATTGTCCTAAACAAACACCTCACAACTCTTTTGTTCTGAACACCATCATTTACTCTTTTCTTTCTAGACACATACCTTACACGCCATTGTTAGTGTAAATAATTTACTAATCTAGATCATAAATCTGTTTTGAGATTCTTGAATAGTGCTTGTCAAGTTTGCTAAACCTTTGTGTTATTTATGAGCTCGATCTCATTTGATTGCCTATATGTTATCTCTACATGCTCTCCTTGCTATGATTAACTTGTATACATGTATGCTTGCTGTAGAAATCATTAGTTTCAAAATTCGAAACATAGAGCAAAATTTTGCAACCATTCTGTTAAGGAAATTTTTCTCAAACGCCGGATCCCTTGGATATAACTAGACGGATCCCTCAAGTGAAGGATCCGTGGGATCCGGGTGGACAGAAGTTCCTTTTTAGCTTCCTTACATCAATCCAACCTTTCAGACCTTATTGGACTAGTTAAACATGCTACATTAGGATCACTTAAACTTTCCTTAGGCTCAGTTGATCTCACATTCACTTATGAATGACTTAGGATCACATTCAAGGTGTTTTTGATTTATCATTACTTCAAAACTCATCATCTTTCCACTACAATGTTTACACATTGTTCCTCTCAACTCAAAACACATAGTTTGATATTTCTTTCAATTCTAGCAAATTGATTTTAGTCATCTTTACCTTAAAATGTTCCAAAAACTAGTTTTTCATTTCTTATGATTTTTAAGAAATTTTCTAAATTTTCCTTTAACCACCATCTAGTTCCTATAACCATTCACCATCCTCAAAACACTTAGTGTCATCCATGATCACTTATTTGTGTTTTGAAAACTCCATTTTCCTCACAAAAGCCATCATTGACAAACCTCACTCATTAGTATTGACCACTTAGGTCTCATGCCATGTAAAAAACTTAATAGACTGAGTAACTTAGGATATGTAGGTGCTAGACCTTTCTAGAATCCAGTCACCTCCTTTTCACTAGCTGGATCCCTAGACTAAAGCTAGTCGGATCCCTCTAGTGAAGGAACCGGTGGAACCGAGGAAATTAAGGTACATTATCTCTTGAGATAATCATTTCAAATTTCCTTTTTCCACTTAAACACTTTCTCAACACTTAGGATTCTCAGTTTCTTATATGTTTATAAATGAGTTGCGTTTATGTGATTATATACGTGTTCTTTCTTTCTTTTCATGATATTATGTGAACAATTTCTCCATTTGTATAAATGTTTTCCATTTGTACTAACTCATTTGGATTCTTTTAGGTTGACAATGGTCGATTTCATCATCAAGTCAAGTTGTGCTCATTTGTACATTTTTTTAAATTCCTAATCTTGCATCATCCTAACCATCTTCCTCCACTTTTGTCACTAGTCACAAAGTCATCATGTCTACCACCTTGATAAGGATATAAAACGTACGCTTTTAGGGGGTCATTTAAGCCCTAAATCGACCACTTTAATATCCGTTACTGCTTAGTTTCGTTCCCCTTTTCACTTTTTAGGTCTCTTGGAAGCTAAATGCTGGAATGATGCACATTTAGACGAAAAGGAGCGAATACCTGAAGAAAATGGCAAAGTTAAGATCAAAGCCACTCAAGCTACTCAAACTGAACCTGACGGCGTCCCAACCATAGGGCGACACCATCCTTCTATACAGACTTGATAAAAACATGCACCAGGCGGCTCAGTGGAATTTCTGTTCGTATAACCTGACAGCGTCAGGCTTTGAAGAAGAAGGGCGTCACTCAGACGGCCCAGATCCAAAACCAAGACGACGTCCCAACTGAAGACTGACGGCGTCACAACTCTAAGGTGACGTCGTCCCATCGATGACATGGCCAAGACGAAAACCCTAATGATGGCGAGCTAACAACGTCTCACCCAAAAAGTGACGCCGTCACACTTGTAAATCTATATATAGAATTCGATTTTTCTACATTTAAGGAGGTAGAGTTTTGGAGTGAAAAACCTAAAATGTTTGTAGTCCGATTTGGACAGTATCTTAGGGTCCCAAACCCTATTTTACACATCCAGCTAAGTATTTTAATCCAAAGTTTCATTATGTCTTCAATTGATTGTGTCTATGCTTGCTTGTTTAACATGTCTAGCTAAATTTCTTGTGCGTTTGCTTAGACCTATGAAACCTAGTTATTAATTATTGTTAGGTTGTCTCTTATCTTAACTGTAATTGGCTTGGGAGTGCAACTAGGCATCACTCGTTGTGTTTAATGCTTGAATATTCTTTGTGAAAGTGAGGCTTATGAATGAAATAGTTTAAGGAGTTGCGAATTTTGTAGGCTAAACCCAAAGGTAACCTCAAAGAGTTAGGGCATACGCATTCCCTACGACCTTTAGGAATACAACGCGTTAAGATAAGGTGTGACAATTCAACCGACCAATAAAAGATAACTAGGGAGTAATATTATCTAGGTAAACACATTTTTAATCATCATACGAGCACACATCAAATAGACATAGCTACCCGTAGTATTAGATAATTAGATAAGTAGAGTAATCGGTAGAAATACCACCCCCCAAACCAATTACCCCGAGATATTTACCTTAGCTTTATAAAAAACTATAAAAAGATAAAAAAGAATCATCCTCAACCCCCACCTTCTCGTAATACATTTCTTGCTAGCATTTTTATTCCCCTAGAGAACGATATCAATCCCAGAGGCTTACCCAATACTACACTACAACGATTAGGTTTACTGCCTAGGTGGTTGAAAAACTTGATCGAAGAAAAGGAAGTTCCTTTGACCCCGAACGCGCTTCGTACGCGCATCAAGTTTTTGACGCCGCTGCCGGGGAATAGAATAGCTAGTTAGATTTTTATCTCGTTTAGGTTCCCTTGCTTGATTCCTACCAAGTAAGATTTTTTCTCATTTTTAGCTTCCTTGTAGTCTATCCCCCTTCTTCGTGACTTTGTTCGTAACCCCATCACTTTTCACCATGGAAGGTGATAACCTACCACCAATTGACCCACCAAGAGGCCGTAGTCTTGGTGAATACTCTAGATTGAGCCACCAAGGCTATAGGAACACCATTGAGCTCCCCGATCAAGCTCAAACTACGGCCCTGCGATCCGACACCATCCGGTTGGTTCAAAACGAATGTGCATTCCATGGACTTCGCTCCGAATATCTTAATCAGCATCTCAAGGATTTCCTAAAAATCGTTGACTCTATCGACCTTGATGCTACCACACGGGAGACCACGCGTTTGCGTCTCTTCCAATTCTCTCTATAGGACCGAGCTATTAATTGGCTTGAGCGACTTCCCGCCAGATCTTTCTCAAGTTGGGATGATCTCACCACTCGTTTCCTCGCCCAATTTTCCCCACCGGGGAGAACTACCAAACTTAGGAATGACATCTTGATGTTCCAACAACGTCAAGGCAAAACTCTCTAGGCATGGACTCGATTCAAGGACTTACTCCATAAAGTCCCTCATCACGGCATCGATCTTTGGCTTCAAGTCCAAATCTTTTACGATCATGTCAACTTCTCAACTAGGCAAACCATCGACTAAGCGGCCGGTGGCAAACTTAGTGAACTCACCGCGGAAGAATCGTGGGGGTACAATAGAGGACCTTGCCCTCTATGACAACGAAAGTTGGAATGACCCCCGTGAGTTGCCCAAAACCATCAAGGCAATCTCCTTGCCTTCTCTTGACTCACAAACTTCTAATTGTAGGATGCTCGAACTTGAAGATCAAGTCAAATTCCTAATGAGCTCCTCTGAGAACCCTAAGTCTTCACGCCAAGTGAACAAGGTCTCTTCCTTGTGTGAGATATGTAGTGGACCCCATGACACTCGTACTTGCACGAGACTCCCCGAACAAGCTTCCGTGGACTACGCATTCTCGCGTACAAATGGAATGGGAGGGAGATTCCCTACAACACCCGAACTTAGGACTTTCAATGATGCCCGAGAAGCATGGAGGGGCAAACCCGACTATAATTGGGGACAAACCAAATAATTCACCTCTAAAGATTTCCCATGGTCCCACTCCCACTCTCACGGCCCTAGTCAACAAAACATAGAAGGGATGTTGCAACACCTAGTTACATCCCAAGAAGCTCAAATAGCCAAGCTTTAGGACTGCTTTAGCCAACAACAAGCCGAGATGGATATGAAGATAGATAACCTTTTGAAAGCCATAACCAATAGTGATAGGAAGACCACTGAAAAGGTTAATGCCATCTCGACTCATTCTCCCAAAGCTTCTGATGTGAAAATTAAGAACCCAAGCAAGTACTTCAAAACTAGGGATCCCCCTTCATCCAAGCATGTTCAATTCGTCAATGCCATCACCTTAGTGAAACCAAATAGGAATAGTGACGAAGCGAACCATGAGACGGTACTTGAGGTTAGTGAGACTCCTAAGGATGAATCAACCAACGAAGTAGACAAAGTAGGTAATGGATACTTTAATAAGTTTCCTACAGAAGAAGAACTTTCATGCCTACCCACACCTAGTACGCGACCTTTGTCACATGTATGTTAGGATAAGCCCACGAATCATCTTTGGAAATCCTAGAAATCTTAACATACCATGTTGCATAGGACATCTTTTCGTGGCAAAGGCCTACATTGATCGCAAATCCCTAATAAACGTCATGACTAGCACATATTATAATTGGGTGATGAAGAAACCTATCCCAAATAGGCAAGACCCCGATAATCCTAGAGTTAGTTGTAATTTCCTTAGTAGAGTTAAGGGATTGCCCGTCTATGTAGGTAGTTTCACGTACCTTACGGATTTCGTGATTGTGGAGGATATTAGTACGGCCATAGATCCTAGCTTGTCCCATGTAGTTCTAGGAAACCATTAATAGAAAACACCGGGATGACTTATGATCCATCGTTAGGAATAGTTAGATTCAAGGATGAGACCGATGACGTAGCTTACCAAATGCCATTTAAGATTGAGAAATTCTCATCACTATCCAATGATGAAAAGGAACTTAAGCTATCGGTCTACTCTAGGAATGAGAAGGATAAGGAGAAAGGAGTAGATTATGTGATGAATAAGATTTTTGGGTTCTATAAGGATTGTTTGAAATTAGGACCGAAATATAGAACAAATTAGGGGGAAGATGACTTCTTAGAAAGATGCACGATATGGCATAATTATACCATGGAAAACCCCAATAGAGATCATCATGAGGAAGAAGATGATGATAAGGAAGTCACGTAGGAGCACGACTTCGAGTCTAGATACAAGACTCATAAATAAAGAAAAGCGCTTCGTGGGAGGCAACCCATGTTTAATTGTTTGCTTGTTTGTGTGTCGTATATCTTTTTCATTGTTGTTTATTCTCATGTTTGATTTTGTGAAAATGCTTTATTTTGTGTTTAACCTCATCTTAAATACATATAAAGGTATTTTACAAAAAGATAAGTGTAGGGAAGATTACATACATTTTTTAAGAACGTGAACATGAGAATTACAATTAGTGAAATTGATATATATGTGTGTTTGTTAGAGTCAAATGCTTGTATCGAGTCATAATGGATGTTTTGCAGGAATTTTTCCAGGTTTTAAAGATGTAATTTTTCTAGAATTTTTCCAGAAAAACGCAGCAGACCAGTTTTTGTCATGACAACCTGATGGCGTCAGGATTAAAACCTGACGATGTTAGGTCAAGCAGAAACACCTTATATAATTTTTTCGTTTTCTGTGCTACTTAAAAATTTTTGGAAATTCTCAGGTCTTAATTTTCCAGAAAAATTGTAAACATCCATTCCACAAGCATTATATCCTAGTGTAGTTGTGTCATATATAGTTTTACCGCCAATTTTACGCGAAGGTTTCGTTTGTTTTCTTAAGTGTGCAGGTAATATTTGGCAAGAAGAAGAAACACAACATTGGATGGAGCTTATCACGTATGCATTCTTCTTGAAAAAGAATTTAACCGCAACTTCACACGAATCCTAGCGAGATAATCATGGGAGTACTAGTTTCTTTCTCTTTTACTCACCTTCCTTTATCATAACTTTGATACTTTATGGGAACATTGGGGACAATGTTTAGTTTAAGTGTAGGGAGGGAGAATAAAACGGGAACTTAGAAACTATTCTTATCCTTGATCATTTGTCTTGTCCTTAGTAAATTGTGTAATAAACTATGAGAAATATTTCTTAGGGCAATTTTAGCACCAAATTAAAAAAATTTTGTGACACGTACGAGCTAAAACTTTAGTCCTAATAAAGCGTCTCATGGATAGGAATTATATGACTAGTACAAAAACCGTTTACCACTCAAATTCCACCCAAAAAATGTGAGGTTCACCCCTAGATCTTTAGGAATAAAGCATTCACCTTTAATGCTTAGAAAGTTTATCGGTTGTATAATAGATTCTAGAACTTGTTTTGTGATGCATTCCGAGATCGCTAGTGAGACTACACTCGCGTAGTTAGGAATAACTAAGTGATAAGAGGCATTAGGATAACCCTTGTTTGAAACCTGTATTATAATTACTTCTTCCACATCGGTTGAGTAATTACCCCACACCCTTGCGATGTACTCATTTTTAGTACACGATAACCCTAGTTAACCCCTCAGAGCCTATCCTTTTCGCGGTTCTCGTGATGTTTCGGTTTTCCGGAATATCAATGAAGAGCATTGTTTACAATCCACCCCCAAATGTAGTGCATTATTGTTATCATTACTAAACCCTTAGTTCAATTATCTAGTTACTTGCATGGTTGCTAAGTCAACTTATATCTTTTGTACACAGTTTTGGGATGATTGGAACTCATGGGTAAAAGTAATATTTTATGGAGTAACGGGAAGGAACGATAAATTCAAATTCCCTTTGTCTACGTAATTAAATACTCCAAGTGTTTTTGATCTTTTCAAATCGGGTCAAGTAGTGTTAGAGAAATAAAAACTCAAGTGTAGGGATGCTCCTATAAATCCCTTATATTTTGATGTTATAATAGAGGATGGTTGAGTAAAAATGTATGCAAAAAAATAAAAAATAAAATAAAAATAAAAAAAATAAAAAAATAAAAAAAGGATTGTTCAAAAAAAAAAAAAAAAAAAAAAACATACGGGCTACCATCCTACATATATCTTTATGTTTATGTCTTTAAATTTATGTAGGTTTGTTTCAAGTTGTTTAGAGTTAGTGAGTCGAGTCTTAGCTTAGCAACGCCATGTTTTTCATGCTTGTAACATAAGATTTTTGACTTGCCACCACTAAATATCGTCTATCCAACAAAACCCTTTGTTTCCCTACCATAAGCCTAACGTTACAACCCTTACAAAGACCTCTTAGATAGTTGTTCCTAGGTGCTTACGCCAAAGCGGTGGAGGTTTGATCTAGTCTCAAGCCTATGGTAATCTATGTACTATGCCAGGTAATGAGTGTTTATCTTCCATTTCTATTTATTATATTTCATATAAACCCGAGAGATGAGAGAATCCAAACACCCTTTGTGAGGTGCTAGTGTATAATTTCCGTGCTTGTTATGACTATTGCGGTGCTTTTACTTGTTATAAATTATTTAAACCTGTGCTTCATGCCCCCTAACTTATAAATTGATTGGCCAAAAGCACATTTACTTGAGGACAAGTAAATACCAAGTGTAGGGATATTTTATAAGGATATAAAACGTACGCTTTTAGGGGGTCATTTAAGCCCTAAATCGACCACTTTTATATCCGTAACTGCTTAATTTCGTTCCTTTTCACTTTTTAGGTCTCTTGGAAGCTAAATGCTGGAATGATGCACATTTGGACGAAAATGAGCGAATACATGAAGAAAATGGCAAAGTCAAGATCAAAGCCACTCAAGCTACTCAAACTGAACCTGACGGCGTCCCAACCATAGGGCGACGCCATCCCTCTATACAGACTTGATAAAAACAAGCACCAGGCGGCTAAGTGGAATTTCTGTTCGTATAACCTGTCGGCGTCAGGCTTTGAAGAAGAAGGGCGTCACTTAGACTTTTCATCTCAGACGGCCCAGATCCAAAACCAAGACGACGTCCCAACTGAAGAATGACGGCGTTGTTAATACAAATAAACCGTAAAAACGTTTATTAATATTTTGCGATCTCTTTGTGTTTTGTTGATAACAAATATAATGTTATCTTAAGTATAATTATAAGGATACATGTTATTTTTTTAAAGCATTTACATATAGCAATTTAAATACAAAAATGTAGTAATTAAACATTTGGTGTAATAGTTTATTAAGATGGGTAAAAAACCATAACCCATGGACCATAACACATGGATCTTAACCCATACCCAAGTTGGCTAGATACAATGTATACTTAGATACATTGAATCTAAAGAAAACCCATGGACCAACCCATAACCCATGACCCATAACCAAAAAACCCATGGGCAAAGAGGAGCGTTCCACGGATCCCTAGGATTACACTAGACGGATCCCAAGTGGAAGGGATCCGTGGGATCCGGGGAATAGTGAAGATTTTTGCCTATAAATAGAGAGTCATTTCTTCATTCTAACTCACCCCTCTTCTTACTAAATCTATCATACACTCTCATTCTCTTCTAACATATAGATCACTTGATCTAGAGAGTTGTTCTTCTTTCTTTCTATTTGTGATCCACATATAGGTCCTTCTCTAAGGCGAGATCACGAGCATTCTACAAGTCATCCAAGCAAGGGGTCCTTGATGGATTTGTCACTCCGCAAGATTTCTATAGCGAAGATCTTGTATTTGATATTTCACATATTTGTTGTGTAATAGTCGTGTTGGTTGGGTCCACCGTGTTACGGACTCGGTATCTAGATTTTTACCAGAAAAAGTGTAAGCAACGTTGTGAAGGCTTCTCCGCCAAGTGAAGGAGTTTGTTGACATAGTGCTTGAACTCTCGAGTAGGTGACTCGGGGAGTGGAGTAGGGCAAGGAAGGTGTCCTTGTAGCCAAACCACTATACATCGGTTGTGTCTTTTCTTTCCCTTCGCTTTACTTTATTTACTTGCTTTATCATTAGATCTATACTTTCTCTACATCCATAAGATCTCACATATTAACGAATCTAAAGTTTTTGAAACTAACGTAAAATCGGCAAAAACTATTCAACCCCCTTCTAGTTTTCCACAGGCGTCACAACTCTAAGGTGACACCGTCCTATCGATGACTTGGCCAAGACGAAAACCCTAATCACGGTGAGCTGACGACGTCCCACCCAAAAGGTGACGCCGTCGCACTTGTAAATCTATATATAGAATTCTATTTTTCTGCATTTAAGGAGATAGAATTTTGGAGAAAAAAACCTAAAACGTTTGTAGTCCGATTTGGACAATATCTTAGGGTCCCAAACCCTATTTTACACATCGAGCTAAGTATTTTAATCTAAAGTTTCATTATGTCTTCAATTGATTGTATGTATGCTTGCTTGTTTAACATGTCTAGCTAAATTTCTTGTGTGTTTGCTTAGACCTATGAAACCTAGTTATTAATTATTGTTAGGTTGTCTCTTATCTTAATTGTAATTGGCTTATGAGTGCAACTAGGCATCACTCGTTGTGTTTAATGCTTGAATATTCTTTGTGAAAGTGAGGCTTATGAATGAAATAGTTTAAGGAGTTGCGGATTTCGTAGGCTAAACCCAAAGGTAACCTCAAAGAGTTAGGGCATACGCATTCCCTACGACCTTTAGAAATACAACGCGTTAAGATAAGGTGTGACAATTCAACCGACCAATAAAAGATAACTAGGGAGTAATAGTATCTAGGTAAACACATTTTTAATCATCATACGAGCACACATCAAATAGACATGGCTACCCGTAGTATTAGATAATTAGATAAGTAGAGTAATCGGTAGAAATACCACCCCCAAACTAATTGCGTCGAGATATTTACTTTAGCTTTATAAAAAAACTATAAAAAGATAAAAAAAAATCATCCTCAACCCCCACCTTCTCGTAATACATTTCTTGCTAGCATTCCTATTCTCCTAGAGAAGGATATCAATCCCCGAGGCTTACCCAATACTACACTACAACGATTAGGTTCACTGCCTAGGTGGTTGAAAAACTTGCTCGAAGAAAAGGAAGTTCTTTTGACCCCGAACGCGCTTCGTACGTGCATCACACCTCTATTGAGTCATCAACCGAGTAAAAAAAAAGTGTCACCTTGATACCTTTCATCACCCTCTTTTGCTACTCTTGAGTCACTTTATTACCTAGTAAAACTTGACCTCTCATCACCTCTACCACAACTTCCATACCTCTAAGTCATAATGATGATTTCTATCATCATCACCATGTCCAAGGTCTGGTTCATGAACTACGTGATGAAGTATGTTTCATGTTCTACCACATCCTACTTGTGTTAATCACAACCTCAAACCACAAGCTACTTGTGTCAACCACATCCTACAAGTGTCTCACTACCACTACAATTCATGGTTACTCAACCATCCTCCACAAACATCTATGTTGTCAAAAGCCAAGTAAATTTTGTAATGAAATGCGTCTCATCCCCAAATACGTTTATTTTCTTACCTTGAACAACCTTACAACCTCTAAACCAAACACGATGATGCAAGTAGTAGGATTATTCTCTTTTTGACACTAATCCTTTCTTTGTAGGTTCATATATATACACTTTGATGTGTATGGGATTCTCGTCTATATATGGACGAAATTTTATATTAATTTTTTATTTGTAGGTTCACTCATATACATTGTCACATCCCCAAATTACCTGTTTTGCAGCGGAATGGAATTCCTGGGGATTGACTGTCATAGCATCACAATCACAGTTATATTGAACGACCTAAAGTGTTGTTTGGAAAATACATCGTTTGATTTAATAAAACAATCAGAGTTTACAAAGTATAGGTCCCAAATGAAAATCATCTTGTGCGGAAATAAGTTTGTTACAATTTAAACGATGTTTTAAGTACGTAAAACCCAAGTGAGACGCGTCGTCATCGCGACTCCATGATGTGTCCAAATGCATGCCATGAAGTGAATACCTTAGATACCTGAGATAAAACATGCTAAAAAGTGTCAACACAAAGGTTGAGTGAGTTCATAGAGTTTGTGTTGAAATGTAAAGCCTTTCAAAATCGTTTATGCAGCAAAGGCATTGTAAATCCACCCAGTTCCAAGTTCCGCCCATACAAAACTTGCAACCTGTGTGTTCACAACCCACTGCCAAAATATGTGTAGTTTATATTCAAACACATGATGTCAAATGAATTCACAATAGTATCTAACTCGACGTAGGACAATAGCACTTAATCAATAGGACTAGACTCAATGTATCAGTAGTCAACTGATTTAGAACATTATACGACGTAGAACTGTAGCACATAATCAATAGTACATGACTCAATGTATCAGTAGTCAACTGATATAGTACTTTATTCGACGTATAACAATAGCACGCGAACGAGAACAATTGATATAGTATAACACTTGATTTTGAAACAATGGTGATCATGATAGAATTTAGACTTAAAATCTAAAGTACTTGTGAAAACTAGTTAAGCATGTATCTCCCCCAAAATAGTTTCAAACAATTGAAAATGGGGCTATGAAAACTCACTTGATAAACTGGTATGATGACAAGAGTGAGTACACTGAGGTATAGCGTGATACCTTAACCTTGACCTATTACGAATGATATGATATGTAATGAGTTTTGATGTAATGTTATGCATGCATTTCGTATGTTATTTATACCATTTGTGAGTTTTGAAAATAATACTTATCGTCGAAAAATACTCTTTTGACTTCTTGACCATTCTTAAATCACTTTACAAGTATTTACGTCAAAATGTCATCCTACAATGGTTTCGTAATGATTTATAGTGAAATTATCACTTTTCGTCGTAAAATAAAGTCGTCGGAAATTTCTTGAAAGTGACAAAAATGGCTTCGAAAAACTAGTCGTAAAATGGTGTGCGTCGATCGTTAGGAAACGAACTCGACAGTTTTAGAAAGTTTGTATCAAAATATAGAAGTTTCAGTTCATGTGTTTTCATCATAGATGTCTCGAACATAAAGATAATAAAGGTTAAAGATGGTGATTTTGTCCAAGTGTTGTGTAAAAAGTGAGTTTCGGCAAAGTTTGAGCAACCGTAATTAATTTATTAAAACTCCGCTATACAAACGGTTGGTCGTTTTGAAAAATATGCTTGATGATCTAAATTTTATTAGAAAACATCTCGTTACAAAAAGTTCCACATCATAGTTAAAAACAGCCTCCAACATGGTCGTTTTAGTTACCGTAACACTTGTCTCGTAAAAATAATATAGTTTTTCTGAAAATAATAGTTACGGCAATTTTATGAAAACGTGCATATCTTAGTCGTTTCAAATCCGTTTTCTACGTATTATATGTCCTTAGCTTCGTATCAAAGTATACTAATATATTTTTGATAAGTCGAAATAATTTATGAAGCTTAAGGCTCGTTTTTGACTCGTACTAAATAAAAATAGTATGCTGAAATTTTCAGAAAATGTATATATCGTCGTCAAACTTGAAAAATTCATAACTTCTTCGTTATAACTCCGTTTTAATCCGTTCAAGCGGCCACGGATTCGTTTTAAAGTATATTTTCTAAATATCATAGCCAAAATTTCGTGCCTACTGTCGGATTTTCCAGAAAAACAAAACAAGGACAGAACACTTTTTATACTTATCGAAAATAGTTTTTCTCGTACTAAACCTATTCCAATCCCTTCAAATCAACTCCAAAACTAATCTAATCCTACCATACACCTTCTTAGGGTGTCATGGGTTCCTAGACATCATCAAGACCAACATATACCAAGGGGATAATTATAGGATGACCTTTATATATATATAACTCTAAAATCAATGGAAAAATGGTATAAACAACACAAGTCTTGCATGTTTGCTCCAAATATAAAGAGATAAATATGAAATGATAAGGAAAAATGAAAAATGTAAATGATATGCTTACAAGTAACTATGATGAGGTGCAAAGAACAAAGGTTTAACCTAAACACCCTAGGTTTTTATTTCAAAACCTTAATAAGAGTGTAATTCTAGATTGTTAAACACTTGAGCTTGAAAGATTTTGATGATTTCTTGCTATCCTTTGGCTTGGCCGGTTTTGAAGTGAAAGAAACAAGGGAGAAAAACAACTTGACTTGAACTTGAATGTTTGTTGTAAATGAATGAAATGTGAAAAATCAAGATTGTGTATAAATCTATCTTATGTAAGAAATAATTCACCCACCAATTAATGCCTTCACCCTCCCCCACATGGCCGGTTCTAGGGGGGGGGGGATGTATCTTGAAAATGTTTTTTTTTTTTTTTATTTATATTGTATATAATTAGTACAAATGTAAGTGAAATGTATAGGTAAAAAGGTAACTTGTAAGATTTTATATTCATTAGTGTATTTAAGGAAATTTTAGGTAAAAGTAATTTTTAATAGGTCCAAGTAAAGTATAATGAGATCATAAAAATTGTAAAAATACATTTCTTGTAAAATTTGAGTGAATAAATATTTATCGGGTTGAATTTAAAGAAAAACGTCGTAATAATATAAATATAACGATTTATATACAAAATAAATTTAGAACATTAGGTAAACTCAAAATATTGTTTTTATAAACTAAATGTAAGTATAACAATATATCGGGATCATTTTTGGAAGTAACGGATTAAATATTCAAAATAATAACTCACGCGATAACGTTTATTTAATATAAAATTTACACGATTAATGTGAAATGCAATGTCATGAATGAACTATCATGATGCAAATGATGTTAATGAAATGTAGACTAATCTTAGTCCATATGAAATGTTCGTGATGATATGATCATGAATTCGCCGCTAAACCATAAAGGTTACGCGAATTTGGAACACGTAAACCTAGTTTACGATAAATGTTGAAATAGTGAAACTTGAGAAATGACTTGAAATTGCGAGTTGTCACATTCGCCCATCCAAAAAGGAATTCAGTCCCTGAATTCAGTTCGTGTTGGTCTATCGAATTTTTGAGTTTGTGATGAATAACGAGGAGAAAAGACATGGAGAAGTGTCGTTACGGTTATCGATGATTGAGAGCGTATAAAACATCGTAGTAAAGAAAATATCGGGTGAATCTCTCATAAGCAACACTTTGACTTTGAAGTATGTGAAGATTTTGCTTGCACTAAGATTTATAATTAACTGCTCCCAACATAACATGATCCTTCCAGAATTAGACATAGTTAGCTAGGCTATGTATAATTAAGGAACGATGATGTGACGTTCGGTTTAGTTGTTATAACTCTTGATGCTTACAAGGATTTAAACCGTGTCGTTAAAATGGTCGATGAAGTAAAAAAAGAAGTAAAATTCTCGTAAGTAATAACAAATCGGAAAGAAAATAAGTACGATAGATGAGAATATTTTACAACGAGTGGTTTAGCAAAAGTAGTACATCTTAAGTTATAAAGATTCGGATACGATGGAAAACATAAACTTTGTACAACATAGTACATAAGGAAAATTAAGACTGTTAGTTTCCAAACTTCTTCAGTCTTCCGCGTTGTTGTGACCATGGCGAGCTTCTCCTCCTCCTAACATGTATGCATTCCCATGAGCACCTTCAACTTGTTGACCTTGGTTTTGAGGACATTGATTCCGATAGTGTCCTTGCTCCCCACATCCGAAGCACGTGACTATGGCCTTGCCCCTGCAGTCCTTAGCAAGGTGTCCTACTTTGTGACAGCTAAAGCATATACCACATGGACCATTATGATGTAGCGTGCATTGGTGGCATCGCGGTAAGTTTCCTGCATAAGCTCTTCCCTTTGTTGGTGCAGCAACATAGACCCTGGCGACTTCTTGTCTTCTATTCTGTTGTCGGTGATGGTTAGTGTTACGGTTTTGGTCGTTGTTATTATAACCTCCTTGGTCATTTTCCCATTTTCTTTTGTTGTTGTTGATTTGGTTATCGTCGTTGTAGTTGTTGTTTTGGTTATTGTGGTAGTTGGTGCGGTTGTTGGTATTGTTGTTACGGTTGGTGTTGGTGGTGTTGCCCCTCTTTACTACTTGTGCCATAAGCTTTTGAGACAATCGAATAGATTCCTCAATCGTTTGCGGATCAAAGGAAGTCACGTCACCTTGAATAATTTCGGGAAGTCCTTCAATGAAAGCCTCCAGTAGCTTCTCATTATCCGAAACCATAGATGGGCATAACACGGCCAATTCTTGAAACCTTCGAATGTAAGTATCAATGTCATACCCAATAGTTACCAACTCATAGAATTCTGTCTCCAACTTTTTCACTTCCGTACGAGGACAAAATTTCTTTGTTACTAAACCTTTGAATTGCTCCCAAGTGAGCTTGAAAGCATTTTCCATTCCCATCGGTTGAGCATATGAGTTCCACCACGACAATGCTCCATCGAGTAGTGTACTTGTAGCAAACTTGACCTTACTATCATCCGGGCAATTACACAGCAAAAACACGGACTCCAATTTCTCGAACCATCGCACCATGGCAGTGGCTCCTTCAGTCCCTTTAAACTTGGTGGGATCTCCACTTTTGAAATCCTTATACGAACAGATTTTAACTCCGGACCCTCCTGTATTTCCTGCAGCAGCAGCAAGCCTAGCGGCTTCAGCAGCAGCCGCGGCCTCAGCAGCAGCAGCAGCCACCGTTTCCCTTTCAATCCTTAGAGCATCGGCTACGCTATCCCTTACCAACTTTTGAATAGCCGCTAGTGTCAATTCGGGTGCAGCTTTCTTCGGCGCCATATCTTCTTCAAAATAAAAGGAAAGGTGAGATGTAGCAAAGTCCGATGTCAATAATAAACGCTCCAAAGAGATGTGATAAGAAATGATAAGTTTGAGGTTATTTTTTTTTTATTTTTTATTTTTTTTTAAAATGATCGACGGTTTCCTAAGAAATGGGTTATGAGATGTCGTAAGTGCTTCAAATGTATAATGGTTTAGTGACTTAATGTGTTAGTAACGTGTAACTCGACATGTTAGTGATGATATAAAGGAATGAGAGTGACTTTGCCGTACTTAAAGGTTTATCTCGGCATTCGACGTTATCGGTGATGAGTCAATTGATGTAAAAATTTTGATAGGGAATGACAAGGAATTCTCCACATTAGAGTATGAGGAAATGATAATGGGATGGGTATTTAAGAGCATCCATGTGACAATCGATTTGAAATGAAAGTAAATAACTCGAAAAATGTACGTATAAACCGCATGTAAAGTGAACCTGCACTTATGATGAAATGATGAGATGCTATGATGATGTAGTTATAGTCTAGGGTCAATGATGCAACCTAGTTCTCTATAACCGAAGCTCTGATGCCAATCTGTCACACCCCCAAATTACCTGTTTTGCAGCGGAATGGAATTCCTGGGGATTGACTGTCATAGCATCACAATCACAGTTATATTGAACGACCTAAAGTGCTGTTTGGAAAATACATCGTTTGATTTAATAAAACAATCAGAGTTTACAAAGTATAGGTCCCAAATGAAAATCATCTTGTGCGGAAATAAGTTTGTTACAATTTAAACGATGTTTTAAGTACGTAAAACCCAAGTGAGACGCGTCGTCATCGCGACTCCATGATGTGTCCAAATGCATGCCATGAAGTGAATACCTTAGATACCTGAGATAAAACATGCTAAAAAGTGTCAACACAAAGGTTGAGTGAGTTCATAGAGTTTGTGTTGAAATGTAAAGCCTTTCAAAATCGTTTATGCAGCAAAGGCATTGTAAATCCACCCAGTTCCAAGTTCCGCCCATACAAAACTTGCAACCTGTGTGTTCACAACCCACTGCCAAAATATGTGTAGTTTATATTCAAACACATGATGTCAAATAAATTCACAATAGTATCTAACTCGACGTAGGACAATAGCACTTAATCAATAGGACTAGACTCAATGTATCAGTAGTCAACTGATTTAGAACATTATACGACGTAGAACTGTAGCACATAATCAATAGTACATGACTCAATGTATCAGTAGTCAACTGATATAGTACTTTATTCGATGTATAACAATAGCACGCGAACGAGAACAATTGATATAGTATAACACTTGATTTTGAAATAATGGTGATCATGATAGAATTTAGACTTAAAATCTAAAGTACTTGTGAAAACTAGTTAAGCATGTATCTCCCCCAAAATAGTTTCAAACAATTGAAAATGGGGCTATGAAAACTCACTTGATAAACTGGTATGATGACAAGAGTGAGTACACTGAGGTATAGCGTGATACCTTAACCTTGACCTATTACGAATGATATGATATGTAATGAGTTTTGATGTAATGTTATGCATGCATTTCGTATGTTATTTATACCATTTGTGAGTTTTGAAAATAATACTTATCGTCGAAAAATACTCTTTTGACTTCTTGACCATTCTTAAATCACTTTACAAGTATTTACGTCAAAATGTCATCCTACAATGGTTTCGTAATGATTTATAGTGAAATTATCACTTTTCGTCGTAAAATAAAGTCGTCGGAAATTTCTTGAAAGTGACAAAAATGGCTTCGAAAAACTAGTCGTAAAATGGTGTGCGTCGATCGTTAGGAAACGAACTCGACAGTTTTAGAAAGTTTGTATCAAAATATAGAAGTTTCAGTTCATGTGTTTTCATCATAGATGTCTCGAACATAAAGATAATAAAGGTTAAAGATGGTGATTTTGTCCAAGTGTTGTGTAAAAAGTGAGTTTCGGCAAAGTTTGAGCAACCGTAATTAATTTATTAAAACTCCGCTATACAAACGGTTGGTCGTTTTGAAAAATATGCTTGATGATCTAAATTTTATTAGAAAACATCTCGTTACAAAAAGTTCCACATCATAGTTAAAAACAGCCTCCAACATGGTCGTTTTAGTTACCGTAACACTTGTCTCGTAAAAATAATATAGTTTTTCTGAAAATAATAGTTACGGCAATTTTATGAAAACGTGCATATCTTAGTCGTTTCAAATCCGTTTTCTACGTATTATATGTCCTTAGCTTCGTATCAAAGTATACTAATATATTTTTGATAAGTCGAAATAATTTATGAAGCTTAAGGCTCGTTTTTGACTCGTACTAAATAAAAATAGTATGCTGAAATTTTCAGAAAATGTATATATCGTCGTCAAACTTGAAAAATTCATAACTTCTTCGTTATAACTCCGTTTTAATCCGTTCAAGCGGCCACGGATTCGTTTTAAAGTATATTTTCTAAATATCAAGGCCAAAATTTCGTGCCTACTGTCGGATTTTCCAGAAAAACAAAACAAGGACAGAACACTTTTTATACTTATCGAAAATAGTTTTTCTCGTACTAAACCTATTCCAATCCCTTCAAATCAACTCCAAAACTAATCTAATCCTACCATACACCTTCTTAGGGTGTCATGGGTTCCTAGACATCATCAAGACCAACATATACCAAGGGGATAATTATAGGATGACCTTTATATATATATAACTCTAAAATCAATGGAAAAATGGTATAAACAACACAAGTCTTGCATGTTTGCTCCAAATATAAAGAGATAAATATGAAATGATAAGGAAAAATGAAAAATGTAAATGATATGCTTACAAGTAACTATGATGAGGTGCAAAGAACAAAGGTTTAACCTAAACACCCTAGGTTTTTATTTCAAAACCTTAATAAGAGTGTAATTCTAGATTGTTAAACACTTGAGCTTGAAAGATTTTGATGATTTCTTGCTATCCTTTGGCTTGGCCGGTTTTGAAGTGAAAGAAACAAGGGAGAAAAACAACTTGACTTGAACTTGAATGTTTGTTGTAAATGAATGAAATGTGAAAAATCAAGATTGTGTATAAATCTATCTTATGTAAGAAATAATTCACCCACCAATTAATGCCTTCACCCTCCCCCACATGGCCGGTTCTAGGGGGGGGGGGGATGTATCTTGAAAATGTTTTTTTTTTTTTTTTTTATTTATTTATATTGTATATAATTAGTACAAATGTAAGTGAAATGTATAGGTAAAAAGGTAACTTGTAAGATTTTATATTCATTAGTGTATTTAAGGAAATTTTAGGTAAAAGTAATTTTTAATAGGTCCAAGTAAAGTATAATGAGATCATAAAAATTGTAAAAATACATTTCTTGTAAAATTTGAGTGAATAAATATTTATCGGGTTGAATTTAAAGAAAAACGTCGTAATAATATAAATATAACGATTTATATACAAAATAAATTTAGAACATTAGGTAAACTCAAAATATTGTTTTTATAAACTAAATGTAAGTATAACAATATATCGGGATCATTTTTGGAAGTAACGGATTAAATATTCAAAATAATAACTCACGCGATAACGTTTATTTAATATAAAATTTACACGATTAATGTGAAATGCAATGTCATGAATGAACTATCATGATGCAAATGATGTTAATGAAATGTAGACTAATCTTAGTCCATATGAAATGTTCGTGATGATATGATCATGAATTCGCCGCTAAACCATAAAGGTTACGCGAATTCGGAACACGTAAACCTAGTTTACGATAAATGTTGAAATAGTGAAACTTGAGAAATGACTTGAAATTGCGAGTTGTCACATACATGGGTTTGTATATGGCACACTTGCCTTCGGACGAGGTTTACTTATTTTTTGTAGGTTCTTCTTGCCGCCTTCGAGCTAGGGGAGCTTCAGTCGAGCATCTACAAAGTGCATCATATGACTTACTCATCCAACGACGAATGTATTTTTCAACTAATTTTTTATTTTGTAGATTTTCAAAACACACTAGGAGCACTTGACGCCCTCAATAAAGGGGAGCTTTCGTAAAAAAAAACATTGCAATACTTTCGTCTTAGCTTCCTAAAATACTTGACGCCCTTAACAAAGGGGAGCAACCATCAAGGGGGAGCATGCACACATTCATTCTTCAAAATTCCTTTATGTTTCATCAAAAGGGAGATTTCTTTCTCATCATATATATATATATATATATTTTTCATTCCTTAACACTAACCTTGATGTAGGTTAAGCCTCAAAAATTTGATCCATTTTAAAGGCGAGATCACCACCTCTTGAAGACGTGCAAGCTCAGGGTCATGAGTTGCTAAGCTTCGTCATCATCAAGACCACTGAAGTGAATCTTGTTGATAATTTTTCTCTTCCTCCATTAGTGTTTCGTGTTGAAGGTAATGGCGTGGTGTGCCAATTGTGTACAACAATAGGAGCAATAAGGCGTTTTCAATTTAACTTCACTAGGGATGATGCAACCTCACCATTCTTGGAAGAAATTAAGTTTAAACTCTAAGGACACACCCTTTTTGTTTCGAAAAAAGGGGGAGAAGAGTGTAAATGGAGAAGGTAATGTAAAGGAAGTACGGACACAAGTAACTTTGACATTTTACCTATCTATTACGTTTACATATATTTTGTCATCATCAAAAAGGGGGAGATTGTTAGTGCAAATATTACGATATTTAATCTATACAGTCTCGTTTGTTTTGTTGATGACAAACATGTAACTTGTAATACATAACGTAAAATGTATAAGTTACTTGTAATTGTATTTTGTCTCAACATACTTTCAACACCTCTCGACGACTCAAGTCCTTGTATGCTACAACACAAGTTCGTACATGTTTGTTATGTTGCGTTATGATCAAAACCCTAACAAACCATTAAACATGTTTAGTTAAATAGTTTATATAAAACACTTAAGTAATCTTGGTTACTTATATTTTATAAAATACATAAAAAAAAGTAAATGTGTTTGGTAAATACCATGATCCATAACCCATACCCATGACCCATGATCCATAACCCATTGTCTAGATACATTATATCTAGTTGGGTACCCGTGAACCAAAGTCCATGACCCATGATCCATGACCCATAACCCAAATAATGCGGAGCATCCGCTGATCCCTCAGATTGCCCACGGATCCCTTGGATTACAAAGGTCGGATCCCTCTCAGAAGGGATCCTTGTGGCAGAAGCTTACTTTGATCTTTTTGCCTATAAATAGCAAACCACTTCTCACCATATTTTCACACCTTCACACATACTTTCTCTCCACCATTTCTAACATACTTAGATCATTAGGAAACATGTAAATCACCCTCATCTCATATGATCATAATGCTTCTAACTTTCATTTGTTGTAAGGATACTCCCGAAGTGATCCTCCAAAGCAAGCCTAGAGATCTTGCATCCTTACCTACTAAAGTGATCACCCATCACAAGCATACAAGCACATGAAAATCTTCTACAACAAGCTTGGGAAACTTGTCATCTTCATTCATGGAAGACTAACTACATCATGATTTGTGTTCTTGATGTTTGTTTTAGGATTTCATATCCATTAGACTCTTTGTATTGGATATTGTCTAGTATCATATTCTTGTATCTATAACTAGATTAGATGGTATATGTGTTTGTGCCATAAAACACAAGGTTTGTTATGTTGGGCCACAAAACATAACGGGTTTCATAGATGTGTCGTGTTAGTCGGGTAATGGTTCCTCCTTTGTAATGGAACCCGGTATCTAGCCTTGTACCTGATAAAGTGTAGGCGGCGTTGTGATAGGTTTGGTTCTACCTCGTTGAAGAACCCGGTATCTAGCCTTGTATCGGATAAAGTGTAGGCGACGTTGTGATAGGTTTGGTTCTACCTCGTGGAAGAACTCAGTGTTTAGCTTAGTATCGGATAAAGTGTAAGCGACGTTGTGTAAGGTTTTCTCCGCCGAGAATGGAGTTTGTTGATCTAGTAAAGTAACTCTCGATTTGGATACTCAGGGAGTGGAGTAGGACGAAGAGGAGCTTCGTGACCGAACCACTATAAATCCTCGTGTTGGTTTGTGTATCCTTTTACTTATCGCTTTACTTTTATTCTTGCTTTATATTGTTGATTGTCTATGTGGTTGATGTTTATGTGTGTGATGTATACTTCGTCTTTCATATATTCATAAACTATATTTAACACTTTACATATTATGACACGCTTGATCAAGAAAAATAAACCGGACTAATAATGGTGAAACTTGATTTATAATGAACCATTAATCTTGAAGAATCTTATGTGATATTAAGGGGTTGGCTTTACATGCCGTAATGCGTTAAATGCATCCTCGCGTCGAGATTAGCAAATGCGATGGTTTATACTATATTTGATACAAAAGTTTTAAGTTTGAAACGAAACGTATTCACCCCCACCCCCTCTACGTTTTCCACAAAACCCGTCACATGAAGCTCCCTGGTTTTGTAGTGTTCGATATGGAAAAACATATATTTTACTCGTTTTGATTATGTGACATATAAGATAAGTGGTTATATGGTTTGCAAAATAAGTTTGGTCATAATCCACAAATGGTAAAATTTAAATATCTTAACAAGTATTTAGCTTGAAAATAACATGGTTTCTATTTTACTTGTCTAGTGAAAATAGGTTTTGTTGACGCGAAAAACTGTTTTTATAAATTGAGGCAGAAAACTGCCTTTCTTTGGCCTTTTTAGGCCGAGTTTCCTAAATGGTAGATGAAAAACGTCGTTTCGGACAACATTCGTGCTTTAAATTTTTGATGAATCGGACTTGAAGGGCCTCAAAAATCATGTTTTAGTTTCTGTTACATAAAGTATTCACAGTTTTTGGTTTTAGGTTTTTTGTAACTTCATTTTGCCGTATCTTTTGACGTGTGTATCCATATTAGGTGATTCAAGTTGATATGGTTTCATTTTAACCTTGTTTACAACAATATATAAATTACCAAGTCTATATGTGGTTGGTTTTGTGGCAAAATTGTACAAAACTTCATTAGTTTACACTAGTTTCACATATATAACATAAAATGGTTTATAAGTTTTAAACTTGTTTCTATAAACTTTTACATCTTGCTATCAACATAAATGAGCATATATAATATGAAATATTATGAAAACATAGTAAGGATGATGAGCATAGGTTCCTTACAACTTTTGGCTTTCAAAGAAAGGATAAACAAGGACAAGGATTAGGACTTACTAAACTTAGGGAACTCGACTTATAAGCAAAACGCCCAAAGGGACTTCTAAATGGGAACAAGGCTTCAAGGTTTAAATCCAAGCTTTCTTTCCTTCTCTCCTAGGGTTGAATATCAGTGGGTGAGAGTGTGATTTTGTGTTGTAGGTTAGCAAATGAGGGATGAGAATAAATGGTTTGATATGGATCGATTTATATAGAAGAAAGTTTAGGGTCTTATTCAATTAATCATTTCCACTTGTGCATACTTTGCTAAGTTGATAAGAGACAAGATGAGGTATGTATACATAGACCATGTGATGTTGTATGGTAATTCATGTGGCTAAGTAGCTTGGTTCGAATGGTTAAGAGAATAAACACCATGTGTATACTTGTCCAAGTTTATAGCCACAAGGGTGGAAGATCTAGGAGACAAGGTGAGGTGTTGGAAGATCTCCATGAGCTTGTTGGTTAGATCGAATGGATTAAAAAGATACAACATTATGTATATGATGCAAGTTTTACTGACCAGGTTTTAATATTTATAAGTCTCGTTATACCTATGGTCTACCCTAATGCACTAACGGGCAGTGTACCCGGTCGTGTGTAGTGTAGTATTCGGTAAAACCAAGGTCGTCCCAAGAGCTATGTGTGCGGATTTAAACTAAGTCTAGTGTCACAGATTTTAATATGATTTAAGGTGGAAATGATTAATTACTACTAAGACAATAAAATATGAAAGCAAATAAAGGCGAGGGTTGTGATCAATAGAGGAGAGGGGTGCTAACCTAGTCATTCATCCCAACTAGTTATGTTTACGTTTAATTACTTCCAATTACTTCAGGTGAGGTCAAAGTCGCTAGGACAACATTTGGTCAGTTCGTCCTAACCTATCAGCAAAGGGTCCCACTAGAGAAATCAGGTGACCCGTCATAAGTCCAGTTGTTCTTAGTCCCCTAAGCCAAGTCATTAAGTACCGCTACATGCTAGATTCATAACAATGAGTGCCAGGGCGCTAGTATCTTAAACACTCATCCCCGACTTCTTAAGTTCATCCAAATGGTAGGTGATCAGTTGGTCAAATCGCACAAGCAGAAAGGGTCGTTAGTTGGTCATATCTTACCCTTTCCACTCAGTCTACCTACTTAGGGTCAGTTGGTCATATCTCTTAAGTAACTAGCCACAACCACCATTCAAAACTACCGAAACAAGGGTAGCTACCAACAACTATGCATGCATACACTTAGAAATAATTATACGAAAGCAATGTAAACGCAAACAAAACAATTAAGGAATCATAACTAGGCCAGCACCAGAGGTGCGTAGCTGCTCATATTAACTAAAACAATCGATTCAATGTTTAACATTACGAAATACATGAATTAAAAGTAAAGAAAAGATAAAATACTAATGCTTATCGTATGGGAGTGATTTCTCCCTTCGAGATAGCTCCGTATGCTCCTCTAGATCTGCCTTCGACTTCTACTCACGTTCACTTGGTGTTGTGTGTGAAATGGGATGCTTTGAAATGCTGTAATTCGAGGGGTATTTATAAGCTAGATCTGGTTACGGCGTAACTAATGTTATGAGTTACGCCGTAACATCCAATTCTTCGTATTTTGCACTAAAAATGCTGGTTATGGCGTAACATCTGGAGGGAGTTACGCCGTATCTTCAATAAATAGTGTTACGCCGTAATTGAGACAATAGTTATGGCGTAGCTTGCAGCGGTGCGGAACCTCATTTGACCTAGTTGGTTACATCGTAATCTTTGGGAGAGTTATGCCGTAATCTTCTGTTGAGTTGGTTTTCTGAGCTACGCTTTAGTTAAGGCGTAATGTGAGAGAGGAGTTACGCCGTAACTTCTTCAAAATGAGGATACTATGATATATCTTCAATAAACTCTCCAAATCCGCGTCTCTTTAGCTCCAATGCTCGTAATTTACCTGAAAGTGAAATATAGAGGAAAACAAGCGTAAATCCATATAAATGATATAAAATACGAGCATTATCGGGGGAAATTGACACTTAATATTCAGGACTATTTAATGTTATCAAATATCCCCCCACTTGAACTCTACTTGCCCTCAAGTAGACCTTATTAGATAGATTCCTAAAAAGATATCTCCCATTACCTGGAAAATATAAGTTTACAAATCCCTTATGCTAGAATAAAACAAAGTCGAACACCTCACGAAATGGGAACAAAACACTCAAATCTCTCAACTATTCTAAGTGTCAATTTCGGGGTGATCACTCATTGCATAGTCATAACATGTATTCTATCATAAGCTTGGCGGTTACACAAATCTCCACCACTAGAGTTAAGGACAAAACACTTCTCGAAGGCAATATGGGTAGACACGACAAAGGTTAAGGGTGATTTGTCATTACTAACATGTCACGGCGAAGTGGACAAAATCAATGATATATGACCAAATCCATGGCCAAGTCACCAAAGATTGCTCGCTGCATCACCTAGACACACTTCATGACTAAGGGTAGGATAAGACATGGGATAAAATTGGTGTAAAATAAAATCAAGCAAATAGTCTAAATCTACAACTAAGTCATCACCACTTACCGTTCGCCCAAAGTTCAAGTTTCGAAGTCAAAAAACCGGATCATGATATAACCAGGTAGATGTGCCATTAGAGGAGGTCATGATGGGCACACTTCCAACTTCATTCTTCAAATGTGACCGAGGTAGCCTCCTCGATACTAAATCTATATTAAGCTCATACAATAGTGCTTATAACATCGCACTTTACAATCACATGAATAATAATAACTATTTTTTTTGAACATAACATCCCCCCACTTGAGATGAACAATATGAGAATTTGGGGGGGGGGGGGTCTTCAATGATCTTTAAGGATATGTCGTCGATGAGAGCGTGATTCCTGGACCTTTCCACTTGAGCCTTGAACTTAGGCAAATAATGACTTCCCAATTACAAATAAAGACTACAGGGTAGGCTAAGGTGTAATGGTGTATCGAAACAATAAGTTAGGTGAACAAAATGAAAGGAAAGGCTCAGAAGGGTGTATCTAGGGGTATCTTGCACTAAAGGTGAGTGCAACAAAAAGGGTTTAACATGGGGGTCGAGAAGTCGAGGTGACTAATCGATAGACACACAATGATAGGCTATTTGGGTGATAATCCTATAATACTGCCTTCTTAAACTGAAAAGTCCAAATACATCGAGCTAACTCAACATACCTCGTCTATGGTCTTGAAATGATGTAAAGGCCAAGTTCTAAAGTTTACAAGCTACCGGCACACTCATAATTTGGTGGATTTGGGGTAAAAATTTGGAAACGGATAAGGCTAATCTTACCATGTAATATCAAGGGTTATAATGTTCTCGACTAAGGTCTAATCTAGTTAGGTTAAGAAAAATATGTCAAAATTTTAAAAATGGCGTAATTTTTCAAAATAAACTAGAAAAACGAGGGCAAAATAAAGTTTAAGAGACAATTCTACTCCCGTCCCCTCACTTGAAATATACAAAGTCCCTTTTGTACTAAACATTAAATAAAAGTGAAGAGAAAAGTAGAATTAGAGCGAGAACTTCCATGAAATTTGCTCCAAAAAGAAAGAAGGCCCACGAAAAGAGTCGTGCCTTCGCATAAACATCCACGAGCAAACTTCAATCCCAGAAATCACACTATCGACAAGCATATTTCTAAAAAAGAAAAAGAAAAATTGAAAAAGAAACCTAACTTACTTTCGTAGGAATCACGGTTGCATTTAGCGTATGCAACAAACCTTTTAAACCACTTGGTGTCCCAAGTGGACGAGTGTAGTCTCGTGAGGGCTTACAGGGAACATACCCACAAAGTTCATTTGAAAACTAATACAAGGTTATTGTGTTTAAAATGAAAGAAGTGTTACAGAGGGAAGTTACGTCGTAACTCCCATAAAGAGTTACGCCGTAATTAAGCAAAACCTGAGATGTTACAGGAGTGTGGCTACGGCGTAACCATTACCTGGGGTTACGCCGTAATTGGTAATGCTCTGAAAAGGATTGCTGCACAAGAGGTATGTTACGGCGTAACCATAAGAATGAGTTATGCAATAACTATGGACAGATCAGGTCCCCGTTCAGCATGCTGCATCAACTTTCCCCCAAAATCCTGCAAAAATGGTTAAAAACACAAAACCCAACAAAAATGGAAATAAAATAAATTAAAGGGATAATTCGGGTTATCTCCCGAAAGAGCACTTTTCTTTATTTATGAGTCTTTAAGTTAGACTCAGAGCCTCGGGGCTTTATGCAGGGGCGAAGAACTCATCTCCCGAAAGCTTACTAACATATTGTCCATAATAAATTTTTGCTCGGTGCCCATTCACTTTGAAAAACTCCCCTTCCTTATTATGAACCTCAATAGTTCCATTAGGGAATACCTTACTTACTGTGTAGGGACCAACCCAACGAGATATCATTTATCCAAGGAATAATTTGAGTCTCGAGTTGAAAACGAGTACCTCTTGCCCCACTTCAAACTTTTTATCCTTTATTCCCTTGTCGTGCCATCTTTTTGTCCTGTCTTTGTCTGCTTTGGCATGATCGTATGCTTTGTCCCGTAATTCAGCTAGGCAATTTATTTGGGAAAATCGGTGTTCCTTGACCACATCAGCCTCGAGATTAGCATTTTTGAGAGCCCAGTATGCTTTATGTTCCAATTCTACGAGAAGGTGACAAGCTTTCCCGTAAAAGATCTTAAAAGGAGTGCTTCCAATAGGAGTTTCGAAAGCTGTTTTGAATGCCCATAAAGCTTTGTCAAGTTTGTCGGACCAGTCTTTTCTGTTACTGCTGACGGGCTTCTCTAAAATTCGCTTGAGTGCCCTATTGGTGTTTTCTGTTTGCCCATTAGTTTGGGGATGGTAAGGTGTAGACATCCGGTGGATTACCCCATATCTGTTTAGAACTTTCTCCATAATAGCATTACAAAAGTGCGTCCCTCGATCACTTATGATGGTTTTAGGGATCCCAAACCCGGAGAATAATTTTTTCAAAAATCGAATGACACTTCTAGCATCATAGGTTTGAAGAGCTTCAGCTTCGACCCACTTTGAAACGTAATCGACTGATACGCTTACACAACGCGTTCGGGGTCAAAGGAACTTCCTTTTCATCGAGCAAGGTTTTCAACACCCTAGGCAGTGAACCTAATCGTTGTAGTGTAGTATTAAGGTAAGCCACAGGAATTGATATCGTTCTCTAGGGGAATAGGAATGCTAGTGAGAAGTTACTACGCTAAGGTTGGGGTTGAGGAAGATTATTTTTTTTTATCTTTTTTATGTTTTTTTAGGAAATGAAAAGGTACGAATCTCGGGGTTTGGATTTGGGGGTTGGTATTTCTACCGATTACTTCTACTTATCTAATTATCTAAACTAAGGCGAGGGTAGTCTATGTCTATTGTTGTGTGCTCGTATGATAGTTAAAAATGTATTTGCTTAGGCTTTATTACTCCCTAGTTATTTCCTATTGGTGGTTGAATTATCACGTCCTTATTCTTAATTGCGTTGTGTTTCTAAGGTCGTAGGGTATTCGTTTATCCCTAACTCTTTGAAGCTACCAAAGGTTAATGACTACAAAATCTCTAGGATTTATAAACTTTAACTCTAAGGTATTCTTTGGATGTATAGCCTACAATTACTCTAGGTGATTATAAACTAAGGTTCAACAAAGATTAATCAAGCATTATTAGCACAACGAATGACCTATCGCAATACTAGGTCAATCACAATTAAGATAAGAGACAACCAATCAATATTCAATAACTAAGTTTCAAATTACCTAAGCAAACACACAAGTAAATTAGCCGGACATGGGGAACATGCAAGCATACACACAATCAAAGGAAGACATAATTAAATTAATGAAGTAAAACACTTATCTTAATGTAAGATATGGTATGAAACCCTAAAATACTGTACAAGACAGCCTTGGTTCGGTTTAGGTTTTTACTCCAAAAGACTACACACTGAAAACTAAGAAATTCGGATTCTATATATAAGATTACACATCCGACGGCGTCACCCTTTGATTTGTGACGCCGTCGGGTCGCCGTTATTAGGGTTTCGTCTTGGCCACGTTAGTCTTGCGACGGCGTCACCTTATGCTTGTGACGCCATCCCCTTCAGTCTCTGACGTCGTCTGGATCAAATCTAGGCCGTCTGAACTGCGACACCCTACTCTTTTAAAACCTGAAGCCGTCACCTGTAAATGAGAAATTTGGCTACTGAGTCGTCACAAAATTTGTCCGAAGGCGTCTCTAGTTGTACCTGACGCCATCACTTGTAAATCCTGACGCCGTCTCCTTTAGTTCCAGCAGCCTAAGTGTCTCGATTCTTGACTTTGGGCATTTTCTTCGTATATTCGCGCCTTTTCATCCGAATAAGTGTCATGCCAGCATTTTGCCTTCAAGATACCTAAAAAGTGAAAAGGAACGATATTAAGTAATAACGGATACAAAAGTGATCAAATAAGGGCTTAAACGACCCCTCAAAAAGGTACATTTTAAAACCTTATCAAATATCCCTACACTTGGTATTTGCTTATCCTCAAGCAAATGTGCTTTTAGCCAATCAATTTATAAGTTAGAGGTCATGAAGCATTAGTTTAGAACGATACACAACACATATAAGCCCCGCAAAAGTCATAACAAACACGAAAATTACATACTAGCACCTCACATGGGGTGTTTGGATACTCACATCTCTCGGGTGTATATGAAATATAACAAGTTGGAAATGGAAGATAAACACTCATTAACCGGTCCTAGTACATAGATTACCATAGGCTTGAGACTAGATCAAACCTCCATCGCTTTGGCGTAAGCACCTAGGAAAGACTATCCAAGAGGTCTTTTAAAGGGTTGTAACGTTAGGCTTACGGTAAGGAAACAAAGGGTTTGGTGGGATAGGCGATTTAGTGGTGGCAAGTCAAAAATCTTTATGTTACAAACATGTGAAGAATGGCATTTCTAAGCTAAGACTCGACACTCTAAACTCTAGATAACTTGTTAGGATTTAGTAAATCCAGTTATTAAAGAGTCGGTCACCTCAAGTATATGTTATCGTTAGAAAGCTCGTAGTCATAGATTAGTTAATGTTAAGTAGTATTTAGTTAAGTAACACCGTGGAGGACGGACGGGTCTTTACCCACTGTATGCCTGATCCACAGCCCGTAGGTGGCGATTTATGTAAAGACTATAAATACTCTCTACCTCCCAAGGTAGAGAGTTGGAGCTCATAATAATACTTTCATTTTCTCTCACTAAGTTCCCAACCTCTAACTTTCTCTCTCCAAAACATCATTTATATGCCCCTTTGATCTTTGGTTTAGTGTGTTTGTGAAATCCAATATGTTACAAATGGTATCAAGAGCCATGGTTTGATCATCTCTCTTACATATACTTGGATTTCTAGTGGTTTAGATGGTTTTTGAGTTTGAAAAAGTTTAGTGGTTTTTGCATCATTTGGATCATTTTTAGTGTTAAAGTTTGAATTTTAGGTGTACTTTTGTGTTTAAAATCATTGTAAGTGCTTGTTTGATTTGGTAAGCTTGAATCACTGTGGTTGAGCTTGTTTTGGATTGAAAAGTGTGTTTTTGAAGTTTTTCTTGCTAGCGACTTGGTTCTCGTAGTATTTTTCATCATAGCGACTTGCTTCAGTAAAAGTTAGCGAGTTATAGTGTTAGTTGTTAGCGACTTGCGCCTAGCGACTTGTCTATTGAGACAAGCCGACAAATAGTACAAGTTAGTGGATTCTCCACTACGGCTAGCGACTTGGTAAGGTTAGCGACTTGCTTCAGAAATTGTTAGCGAGTTGTAGTGTAAATTGTTAGCGACTTGATACTAGCGACTTGGATCTTAGCGATTTGTTCTTTAGCAACTTAACTGTGTCTAGCGACTTGGTTCTTAGCAACTTGGTGTTAGCGACTTGGACCTTAGCGAGTTGCTCTTTAGCGACTTGACTGTGTAGCGACTTGGTGCACTAGCGACTTGTGTCTTAGCGACTTGGTGATTAGCGACTTGGTTCAAGAATTCGTAGCAACTTGGTTGATTTTTGTTTGTAATACGGTTTTCTCTTGATTTAGTAAAATCCCGTGAAAGAATCTATTTCCCGTTTTAATCATAGAGTTATAAAATCCCATGTAATCTGTTAACATGTCTACCAACGTACCTACAATCATCTCCACTGTTGCTGAGGATGTTCAAGCAGCTGGTTCAGATACTCGTCCACCTATGCTTGACAGAACTGACTATGACTCTTGGGCTCAACGAATCAGATTGTACTGTATTGGAAAGGAAAATGGGGTCAACATTCTCAAATCCATTGATGAAGGACCTTATCAGATTGAGACTACAAGAGACTTAATTGATACAGCTGCAGATGGAACAATGGTCTATGGAATAGACAGACCAAAGACGTATGATGAGCTCAATGATAAGGAGAAAAAGAGATTCGATGCTGATATCAGGGCTTCTAACATTATACTTCAGGGTCTTCCAAAAGATATCTACAAGCTTATCAATCACAACACTGAAGCCAAGGCAGTATGGGACAATGTCAAGATGCTTCTCTCAGGTTCTGAATTAACCAAGGAAGACAGAGAATCACAGCTGTATGATGAATTTGAGCATTTTAAGATGAAACCAGATGAGAGTGTCTATGAATACTACGTGAGATTCCATAAGCTTGTGAATGACATGAGGAACATCAAAATGACCATGCCAAACATTCAGCTGAACTCAAAGTTTGTGAATCGAATGGCACAAGTTTGTCACCTCTGTGAAGCTAACCAAAGGATTGAAGAATACAAACTATGAGCAGCTGTATGCCTTCCTTCTTCAGAATGAGAGACATGCCATGTTTGAAAAAAGGATTCTTGATCAGTTCAAAACCAACCAGGGAGAAACAAGCTCATCAAATGATTCAACAGCTTTTTACACTAATATTGGAATTACCACCAAAGCTTCTCAAGTCATACCCATGGGCAATGGTAATTACAAGCTCATCCCTGATCCAACATATAAGCCTCCTGACCCAAACACATTCATGTAAAACCTCATCAATCAACTGTCTCTCATGGTTAGTCAAAACATGAACTCTCTCCCACACACCAACAATAACCTTAGAACAACATCCAACCCACACAATCAAGCTACTGTCAGAGATGGGAAGGTCATGGTGCAACCAGTTCAAGAAAGGCAGTATGAACAGGGAAGAGATGGAGTTGGTAGAGGATATGTGGCAAATCAGAATCGTGGAAGGAATCCAAATCAAGGTCAAGCTAAGCCAATTAAGTGCTACAACTGTGGTGGTGAGGACACATAGCACGGAACTGCACTTCTCCAAAACGCCCTCAAAATGCAGAGTACTTCAAAGACAAGATGTTACTAGTGCAAGCTTAGGATAATGGAGCTGTGTTGGATGAAGAGGAGTTGTTGTTTCTTGCTGAGGGCAATGCAAAGACATATGATGCAGATGTGGATGAGCAACCAATTCAGGAGATAGGTCATAATCATCAGAATGCCTTTCAAGTCGCCGACTGTGATGCATACGACTCTGACGTTGATGATGAACCTACTGCACAGACTATTTTCATGGCTAGCATTTCTCCAATGGTCTCTCCAAAGGTCCCCTCACCACAGCAAGCTGGTCCATCCAAAGAATCAATCATCTCAGAGGTATTAAAACTATACGATGATGTTGATGAGCAAAAGATACATGACAAAGTACAATCAACTGAAACTTTTGAGTCAGATATTGAAAACATGGGTAATATACATGTTGTCCCATATGATCAATATATGAAACAAAGTGAAAGCGAGAATGTACCAAGTGATGCATCTTCTGCAGTCAATGATGACTATATTTTTGATGAATATACTGCATGTGCCCCTGAGGAGTCTGTTATCTCTGAACTCAATGCCTATAAAGAACAAGTTGCTATTTATGAACATCGTGCTAAGTTTGAGTTAACCACCCGTGAGCAGGAAATGGATGACCAAATGCGTACAATTATTAGAAAAAGTAATTTTAGAGAAGAAGTATTAAAACAAGAGTTAAACTCCTTACATGAAAAGCTTTCTAAAACTGCTAAGCAAAAACAAGAACTTCAAGAAAATGTTAAAATGCTTAAGCAAGAATTCAGTGCTAAGGAATCAAAACTTTTGAATGATTTTTCTAATCTAAAAACCTTGAAAAACAAGCTTGAAAATAAGTTGTACGTACAAGGGAATACCATTCAGACTGCTCACATGATCACTAAGCATAGAGTTCTCAGCGATAAGCATAGTACCCCCATTATAAAGGAATCCAACCCTGAGTATGGTAAGATTGCAAAAGCTGCTCAAAATGTAATCTATGATGGCAATGAGATTCTTAAACCTAGAAAGAAACCTAGTTGCATTGAGTGCACTGAGGAAGATAGAAAACTAGATGATGCATCTAGGGAGAAAATGAATAAGAAGCTTAACGATCCTGTGTGTAAAGAGAATAACATAACGATCAAACCCCATGATTACACTAAGGAAAATTGGATATCCTTGAACATGTTTAAGTCTCAAACTCAATTAACCCCAGAACAGATCTTTTGGAAGAAAGATATGGATAAGCTAAAAGTTAATGTACTTGTTGAAACAAACACTCCCCTTAGGAAAATGCCTGCAGCTACTATGTATCCTCCAAATACACCAATGCATCTAGTTCCTAGATCTATTGACACTAATAGCAAGACCTTAATCAGCCTGTATGTTGTTTATCAGCTGTTTGTTGATTTTGAGAAAACATGTAATAAGAGAATCACACCTACAGTGATAACTGAGGGGGAAAGGGGTTTTGAGCAAACTAAAGAATGTTATTTAACTGAGGTCATGCCTTTCTTCAAACAATTAAAAGGTTAATTTGAGAGTCTTCAAAAAGGGATAAATTCAGATATTAAAGAAATGGAAAAGGAATTTGATGCAATGATAGTTGAAGTCAATGATTATGAACAGGAACTCCCATATAATGAAGTTGAAAGGAAGAACTTGCACATCTTAAATGAGAAATTGATTTCGAGCTGTGTTGCTCAAGATGTGTTTTATACTGTTACTAAGCACTCTATTACTGCTTCTCGATTTCATGAATTATCTATTGCATTGAAAGTTTCCCATGATCGTGTCATTGAGCTTGAAAACAAAAACTCAGAACTAAGTGAGAAAATTGATCAGGATGATCACGATAATTTGGTAAAACATCTTTCTAAACTAGAAGTTGAACATTTTGGTTTACAACTAAAATATCAACATCTTAAAGAAAGTGTCAAAACATCAAATATCAAGACATCCTCAGATGTTCCAGAGTTTGATGCAGTTTTTCAGATAAACAAACGTGACGAACAGATTCAAGCTCATTGTAACACGATCAGAAAGTTGAAAGCCCAAATCTCTCAATTAAAGGGCGAAAAGAACAATGTGACTGGCTCCCAAATGCCTCCTCCTTTAGATTCTTAGTATTCTCAAACTTTTCATCTTCAAAACTTAGTTAATGCTTTACAAAAGGAAAACGAGAGTTTTCTAGAAGAAAATGAAAAAGTTAAACGACACTTTAAAGAGTTATATGATTCAATGAAAGTCACTCGTGACAAAAACAACGAAAAAAATAACGTCTTTACAAAAAGAAATTGAGAATCTGAGGAGTCAGGAAAAAGGGAAACTGCCACTTGTTTATAATGAAAATGTTGCATCAAAGTCATCCTCAGACTGCAAATATACTGTGACTGTTAAATACATTCCTCCTCATCTTAGGAATAATGAACCTGTGTTTCACAACTATTGTGCTCACCTTAAGGATAGTCTAGAATGTCTCCGTGAGATTGTGGAAGAGGATTTTATAAATAAGCCTCTTGACAGTGAAATTAGGTTTGCGTGCATTCAAGCCAAACGATCTCAAGAGCTGCTAGAATGTTTAATAGCAACATGTCCTAAATCCTTAGGTGCAAAAGGAAAACCTGTGATGCCTTGTTCTATGCCTAGTGCCAAGCATACAAACCATTCTATGCCCAGTTTTAAGAAAGTGAACACTAATGTGCCTTCAAGTAGTTCAGATCCCTGCACTTCTAATTCAGGAATGCAAAAAGTAGATCAACCAACTAATGTTCCCATAATTCCCTCTACAGGAGTAATCAGTGACATTAAAGCAAGCAGGTCAAAGCCTCCAGGAAATACCAAGCAAGATAGGACCTCGCAAGCTAAGAATGTGCATTGGAAGAAAGTAGAAGATTCCCCTAGGAATATTAAGTTTGAGTTGAATAAAACGAATCGTGTTGATTCTAGTATTAGCTATAAGCGTACTGTAATTAATTCGAATTCTGCTACTATTCGCAAACCATGTAATGATGACTGCTTGATTTCTGTTACTAATCATGAATGTGGTGTGAATGTTTTGTCTAATGCTGTTAAATGCCCTGTTAAAACTGTTAATGCTAAAAATCAAGCTAAGAAGGCTAAAAGGAAAAGGCGAAAGAAAGTTAGAAAATAGTGGAAACCCACAGGAAGGAAATTTAGTAATATAGGTTATCAATGGATACCTACTGGCCATAAGATTAATGTGCTGTGCCCTAAATTTGCTAAGTCAATGCCCACTAGAAAATGGATGCCTACTGGTAGAACTATTCCCTTAAGAAGTGAACATACTTTGAATAGGTCAAATATGGACACTAGCACTGCATCTATTTCTAATGAGTCCATTGTCTCTACTTCTGATGTGGGTGTTCCAATCACTATTACTAACCAAATGGAACCCATTCTTGCATGGGGATCCCAATTATCCAACTATCCATTCTTGTCTGTGTTCAACTGCAGATCGTTCAAATCGTTCTGTGGTACCTGGACTCAGGCTGTTCCAAGCATATGACTGGAGACCGGTCACGGCTCATGAACTTCGTGAGCAAATTCATCTGAACTGTGAGATTCGGAAACGATCATTTTGGTGCTATTATGGGTTATGGCGATTACGTGGTTGGTGATAGCGTGATTTCCAGGGTATATTATGTTGAAGGTCTTGGACATAATCTATTTTCTGTCGGAAAATTTTGTGACTCGGATTTAGAAGTGGCCTTCAGAAAACATACTTGCTTTGTTAGAGAACTTGATGGTGTGGAACTTCTTAGAGGAACTCATGGTTCAAACCTATACACCATCTCTATCGAAGATATGATGGAATCTTCACCTATCTGCTTGCTGTCAAAGGCTTCCAAAACTAAGTCATGGCTATGGCACCATCGTCTCAATCACTTGAACTTTGGTACCATAAACAATCTTTCCAGAAAGGACTTAGTAAGAGGATTAACCAGATTAAAGTATGAAAAATATCATCTTTGTTCAGCTTGCCAATTAGGAAAAAGCACAAAATATGCCCACAAACCAAAACCCACAAACTCAGTAATGGAAGTTCTTCATACCCTTCATATGGATCTGTGCGGACCAATGAGAGTGCAAACGATAAATGGGAAGAAATACATTCTAGTTGTTGTTGATGACTATTCTCGGTTTACTTGGGTAAAGTTTTTGAGGACAAAGGATGAAACTCCAGATGTCATCATCAAACTTATCAAACAGCTTCAGGGTCGACTCAACAATATTGTTAGAATTGTTCGAACAGACAATGGCACAGAGTTTGTTAACAAAGACATTGTTAATACAAATAAGCCGTAAAAACGTTTATTTATATTTTACGATCTTCTAATGTTTTGTCGATAACAAATGTAAAATCATTCTAACGAAACAAATAGAGTACGTAAATAGTTTGAGTTAATAGTTTCCTAACACACTTACGTTTTCACATAAAACACTAAAACAAGCTTAAGTGATTTTATGATTTAGATATATATGTACAACAACTAATGTTTACATATTGGGTTAGCACATACTTAAACTAAGTATACTAAAATGAGTAAAAACATGTATGTACTAAAATGGGTAAAAACATGTAAATACTAAAATGGGTAAAAACTAGCAAATGGTATTGACCCATAACCCATGGTTTTATATATACCACTTAACCAAGTTCATTGTATCTAGAAAGAAAACCATGGATCAACCCATAACCCATGACGCATGACCCATAACCAAAAATACCCATGGGCAAAGAGGAGCGTTCGACGGATCCCTGGCTTTGTGCTAGCCGGATCCCAAGTGGAAGGGATCCGTGGGATCCGGGGAACAGTAGAGAATTTTCTCTATAAATAGAGAGCTATTTCTTCCTTTCTATGCACCACTTTACACACATACTTCCCCCAAGTATTCTAACCCTCTAGCCTCAGATCCAAGTGATCTATGTAGTTTGTCTTTTGTTTTTGTGTGATCTTATAGCTTCCTCTTAAAGGAGAGATCACCACTTCTTGAAGACGTGCAAGCTCAAGTCCATGAGTTGCCAAGCTTCGTCATCATCAAGACAACTAAGGTTCTCTTGTTGATAGTTATTCCTTTCTCTATAGATGTTGGATTGAAGGCATTAGTAAAGAATGCCGAAAGTGTCAAGACGAAAGCATTAGTGAAAGATGTTCATCATCCGTGTCTGAGCATTATTGAAGAATGCTAAAGGTGTCAAGACGAAGGCATTAGTGAAGGGTGCCAAGCGTTGTGTCAAAGGCATTAGTGAAGGATGCCGAAGAATCAAATCAAGTAGCATTTGTGAAGAATGCCTAGGTCGTATAATCGATGAGGTGCATCGTTATACATATAAGTATTTGTGTATTCACAAGGATGGAGATATCCTTGATGGTGTTGTAACAAGGAGTAGATCTCCTTGAGATTAGGTGTTGTGTTGTGAAGGGTAGTAGTTCCTCCATAGTAATGGAACTAGGTGCTTAGCCTAGTACCTAATAAAGGGTAGGCGACGTTGTGATAGGATTAGTTCTCCTTGGTGTGAAAGAACTCGGTGGTTAGCCTGGCACTGTATAAAGGGTAGGCGACGTTGTGTTAGGTGTGGTTCGCCTTGGTGTGAAGGAACTCGGTATTTAGCTTTGTACCGGAAAAAGGTTAAGCGACGTTGTGAAGGCTTCTCCGCCATAAGGAGTTGGTGTAGTACTTAAGAACTCTCGAGTAGGTGACTCGGGGAGTGGAGGAGGGCAAGGAAGGTGTCCTTGTAGCCGAACCACTATAAATAACTTGTGTCGTGGTGATGTGCTTCTTATTCTTTATCTTTCATTACACGTTTATATATCTATCTATGAACGTCCAACATAAACAACTAAATAGATTGACATAAGTCGATCTAAATATTGAAAAGGAAGTTTTTAATTGGTAAAACTATTCAACCCCCCCTTCTAGTTTTCCACAATTGGTATCAGAGCTTCGTTACCAAGTTTCTTAAAGTATGTTGTACTTTAAAGACTTGATACGGTCCGTGTATGTTTGAAAACTACAAAGAAGGATTGTTTTTCTTAAGATCATATTTTCTTTTAAATCATTTTGTTGGACATTGATAGATGATTCTAACAACGTTTGCTCTCAAGAAATCTTCATGCTAGAATCTCTCCAAAATCTTCATTCAAAAATTAATGAAGTCAACATTCAAGGAAGGATCTAAAAAGTAATCACAACTTACGTACACCAAGTACAAAGGATTACTTTAAAAAGCTCATGAAGTATTTTTGGTATTATGCCAAACCAAGAAGCATAGAGGTATGTTTTACCCTTCATTAGATAGGTTATATGAGTTCAATTCACTTCATAAGTTCTTTTTGTTTATTAATCACTAGCATCATTAGAAGTCTCTCTCGTCACTTTTTCATCTTTTTTATTATCGAAAATGGTATCCCTTTTGATTCGTCAAACTAATGCCGTCATCACATATGAACCCTCGATATGAGACTCATCTAAAGCCGTCATCCAAAATCATTTTTCATCTAATACCTCCGAACTATTTTTGGTAAGCTAACCTATAAGCCTACTACAAAAATAACGCCAAACAACTCTTTTTCTGTCCACAGTAGCTGGATCCCTCTAGTTGTACTAGCCGGATCCCAAATACAAAGGATCCGGGGGAACCGTGGAACAGAACTCAGCTATACGCTTTCAAAAATTCACCACTGACTATTTTCCCTCTATTCACACAACACAAAAACGACCAAGCTACAGAATTCATCCTCATTGTCTTCCATACTTTCAAGTATTCCTTCCTAGAACACCATTGTAAGTAATTACATTAACTTGTTCTAATTTTCATCATCCTCCTCCTAGGGCTTATGGTTTCTTGATTTTTAATCAATTAAACTCAATTAGGGTTTTTCAAATTAATTATGAAAAGGGGGTTTTAACAAAATCATATTGTGTTCACAACATTGTTAATACAAATCAAAACCATTAACCCATTCCAACTAATCTTACCTAATTGAAAATTTGTATTTTTAGGACCAACCATGCCCAAAGCCACTCAACAAGATCATCATGACACCGTCCACTACCTTACTCACTACTATCGTAAAAAGGGGTTGACCAAAACCGACCGTAAAATATTTAAAAGCCTTGTAAAACGACTTATCCACGAAGGTCGTGTAGTCAAGGAATATTTCCTTGAAGATACCGACATTCGTCAAGTTTTCTGGACGATCAACTTTGATTGTCTCCTTGACATAGATGAGCAAATTTGTCCGGTCTTCATTTTTGAATTTTTCAAAAGCTTTAGGATCATTAGAAACACCGACAATAGCATCTCAATCGCCTTCATCATCAACAAACAAAACTTTACTTTTCCTCTCAACACCTTTGCTCAAATTTTTCGCATTCCTTGTGAAGGAATTTGTATGTACTCTCAAGATTGGGCAATTAACGCCCAAAACCTTGCACTTGATCCTAAGCCTCTCTATAACACTCCTCTCGACGATCCCGAAACCATTAGAGATACTAACTTCAAAATTAGGATCGACCAATCTCGTTACAACCGTAACAAAAAGCTCATTCACCGTGATCCCTTTCAAATGGAACTTTTCGAAATGCATCCCATTTTTAGAAAATGGGAAGAAATCCTTAGGGAAAATGTCATTAGCCTAGTTGGGAACAAAGATCATCCAAATGCATGTCTTGTGCAAATGATCTATTGTCTTATCCACAAAAGGCCATTTAATCTTGCCTATTACATGGTAAGGAGAATGGCTGGGGTATTCAAAGCTTCCAACATGGTACTTCCATATGGTATGCTCCTAAAATGACTTTGTAAGTATGTTGGTACATTGCAACCATCTCCTATTAACGATGATCATTACCTTTTCGATCACGTCATGGTACCTCTTACCAAACAAGCCTCTAAACGGTTCATGGTCAATGGAGAGAAACCTGAAGCTCTCTTGGACTCCTCGGCCGGAGAAGAAGAAGATGAAGATGAGGAAGACATCGACCCCGTAGCCAACATCAAATTGGAAATCCTTGAATACCACGAACAACTTCCAACCATTCCAAACGAGACCGCGAAATTTAAGCAATTGAGGGGCATGATTCAAAACCTCGCTTACAACCTCACTAAGCCGTCAAACAGGAAAAGAAAGGATTGACGAAAGAGACAATAGGAATATGTTTTTTTTTTCTTTATCTTATGTTTGGATGATTACGTTTTAGCACTTTCGGTTTATGTTAACTTGGATATTGTCTTTTTATCATGTTTTTATAAGTAGTGTTTTGTGATGACATGCTTGTTTCTATTCTTTATTTTGGATTTACTAGTGTGCATAAACTGCGCATCATTTCTGTGTAGGTTCTGATCTGCAGATGCCGGATCCCTCCCTTGAGGGAACCGTGGGATCCGTGACATCAGATCAGCAATACAACTTTTCTTGCATCAAGATAACTTTCTAGATAAACATCTCATTAGCTAAGCACATGATTTTAGAATCCAACTAGAACCATTTCAAGGATGAGAAAAGCTTAGACTCACTAAAGTATTACCTAAGATCTTAGTAAAATTGCCTCTTGATTTATCAACACATCTAAACTCACCATATTTCCGCTTCAATTACTCACAAACTATTTCTCATCTCTCAAAACACTTAAGAGGACAAATTAAACAATTTTAGGAAATTGCTTCTAGTCATTTTTATAAGACAAAAATTAGTTTTTCAATTCTTGTGATTTTTAAGAATTTTTCTAAATATCACCTCAAGCTTAAATCTGATCACTAGGATCATTTATTATGACTTGACACCACCAAAACTTTTAGTGTTATCCTTGGACATCCATTGTTAGTCATCTTGTCCCATCCTCCTTCCATAAGAAGCAATCATTTGCTATAACACTTATTACCTTTGATCATTCAAGTACCCTTTCTTCTTAAAAACTTAGGGGACCTGAAACATTCAAAATGAGATAGGCTTTAGCTCCTAGAAACCTCATTTCAAACCTGTCATAACTGCTGAGAGCCGGATCCCTAGGATTAGCCTAGCCGGATCCCTCCAAGGAGGGAACCGTGGTATCCGGGTGACAGTTTGTGTCAAACATTGCTAAAACAATCATTTCAACTCATCTTCCTAACTCAAACACTCCATCTCATCTTAAATGAATTCCTAGATCAGTGAAACTCTGAATCTCAACCTTGTGCATGTTAATCATCACATTTCCAAGAACATTAGTGGATTAAGTCTTAAATGCAATTGCCAAGTTCTTCTCTTTATAAGCCATGTGCTAAAAACACTTTAGTCATCAAACACAAACACAATCATCAGCAATTGCAAACCATTTCCCTTAGTCATTTCATCATGAGAAAGGCTCCTAGTGCTAACTCATCCACTCAAGAACCACCCAAGAAACTTGCTAGAATCATACATGAAGTTTCCTCAATCGAATCATCTCCAGTTAAGTCCACCAATGCTAGGATTTCTCCCACACCAAGGAAACCAATCAAACTAATTCCCAAGAAGAGTATTCCCACTAGGATTTCATCACCTAATTCTACTATACCAAACATACCCTCCACAACTCAACTAACATCATTAGTGCCTAGAGCCACCTCACAATCATCTCCACACTCTCACAATGTAGAAGATTTACCTTCTTGGCCATCTCATCTTTCACCATTTCTAACAAATTCACTTGAAAAGTTTGAGGAACAAAATCAAAGTGTTGAATCAACACTTGCTCCAAAAGTAAACTCTATCATTCCTCCCAATAGTCCATTTTGGATTATGAGAAGACATCAAAGGCAACCACCCGACACATGGAAGTTGATGCTTCTTTACCTCCACCCTCAAACATTGTAGAGCCATCACGTAATGAGCCTCCACCAAATCCTCCTTCATTTGAAGATCCTCAACCCACTTCACTTGAACTTCCATTTCAAGAAACTCAAAACCATGACAAGGATTGCTATCATTGTAAACATGCTAAAAGATTGATACATGAACTTGAAAGATTGATACATGAACTACAAGCTCAAACTTAGAATGTTTAGGAAAACTCATCTCATCATTTATCGTCATTAAGCTTTTAGTTGAATCTAAAGTTTGGATAACTCATTAGCATTAGTAGCGCTTGTATGAATAGTTCATTCTCTTAGTTTTAGAGATTTGGTTGATCATCTCTTGTTTTTATTGAATGAATATTTTTCTTGTCATAGTTGTTATGTGCTTTATGTGTTGTGTTTGATATATCATATCTACCTCACATATTCATTAGCATTGATTGAAACACTCTCATTGCTGAAGAAACTGTCAACAGACAGCCGGATCCCTCCATAATGCCTAGACGGATCCCTTTAAGAAGGGAACCGTGGGATCCGTGGATCAGAAGCACAAATTTCTACTAACTTGAGTTTTACTTGCATGAAATTATGCATTATACTCTTGTTTTCTAACCTTTACTTTGTAGATTTTCAAATTAGCCTATGAAGATTTTGACACCATAAAGCTAGGGGGAGCTTTGTGTCAAACGATATTGCAAAAACATTTGCAACATTAAACCGTTTTTGGATTATACTTCATGATACCCATTGCATCTTTGCAATCTTCAAGGAGGAGCACGTTTTTCGTCACTTAGACGAACCATTTGCAAACATAATTGCAAACACAATTAGTTTATTTTACGTCATGTCCTTGACGCCCTTTCAAAGGGATGGACTCGTCAAGGGGCAGTTAAGACGAGTACTATTCCCGTCACTTGCTCTCTTTACATTTTTACATACCTTTTCTTATAAAGATTGTGTTAGTTTCTTTTAATACTTTTTGTTTCGACAAAAAGGGGGAGAAGAAAGTAAAAACTACAAATTCAAACTTTTACGAATTTTAGCTTTTCCTTAAAATAATTTTATGTTTTGTCATCAACAAAAAGGGGGAGATTGTTAATACAAATAAGCCGTAAAAACGTTTATTTATATTTTACGATCTTCTAATGTTTTGTCGATAACAAATGTAAAATCATTTTAACGAAACAAATAGAGTACGTAAATAGTTTGAGTTAATAGTTTCCTAACACACTTACGTTTTCACATAAAACACTAAACAAGCTTAAGTGATTTTATGATTTAGATATATATGTACAACAACTAATGTTTACATATTGGGTTAGCACATACTTAAACTAAGTATACTAAAATGGGTAAAAACATGTATATACTAAAAAGGGTAAAAACATGTAAATACTAAAATGGGTAAAAACTAGCAAATGGTATTGACCCATAACCCATGGTTTTATATATACCACTTAACCAAGTTCATTGTATCTAGAAAGAAAACCATGGATCAACCCATAACCCATGACCCATGACCCATGACCCATAACCAAAAATACCCATGGGCAAAGAGGAGCGTTCGACGGATCCCTGGCTTTGTGCTAGCCGGATCCCAAGTGGAAGGGATCCGTGGGATCCGGGGAACAGTAGAGAATTTTCTCTATAAATTGAGAGCTATTTCTTCCTTTCTATGCACCACTTTACACACATACTTCCCCCAAGTATTCTAACCCTCTAACCTCAGATCCAAGTGATCTATGTAGTTTGTCTTTTGTTTTTGTGTGATCTTCTAGGTTCCTCTTAAAGGAGAGATCACCACTTCTTAAAGACGTGCAAGCTCAAGTCTATGAGTTGCCAAGCTTCGTCATCATCAAGACAACTAAGGTTCTCTTGTTGATAGTTCTTCCTTTCTCCATAGATGTTGGATTGAAGGCATTAGTAAAGAATGCCGAAAGTGTCAAGATGAAAGCATTTGTGAAAGATGTTCATCATCCGTGTCTAAGCATTATTGAAGAATGCTAAAGGTGTCAAGACGAAGGCATTAGTGAAGGGTGCCAAGCGTTGTGTCAAAGGCATTAGTGAAGGATGCCGAAGAATCAAATCAAGTAGCATTTGTGAAGAATGCCTAGGTCGTATAATCGATGAGGTGGATCGTTATACATATAAGTATTTGTGTATTTACAAGGATGGAGATATCCTTGATGGTGTTGTAACAAGGAGTAGATCTCCTTGAGATTAGGTGTTGTGTTGTGAAGGGTAGTAGTTCCTCCATAGTAATGGAACTAGGTGCTTAGCCTAGTACCTAATAAAGGGTAGGCGACATTGTGATAGGATTAGTTCTCCTTGGTGTGAAAGAACTCGGTGGTTAGCCTAGCACCGTATAAAGGGTAGGCGACGTTGTGTTAGGTGTGGTTCACCTTGGTGTGAAGGAACTCGGTATTTAGCTTTGTACCAGAAAAAGGTTAAGCGACGTTGTGAAGGCTTCTCCGCCATAAGGAGTTGGTGTAGTGCTTACGAACTCTCGAGTAGGTGACTCGGGGAGTGGAGTAGGGCAAGGAAGGTGTCCTTGTAGCCGAACCACTATAAATAACTTGTGTCGTGGTGATGTGCTTCTTATTCTTTATCTTTCATTACACGTTTATATATCTATCTATCAACGTCCAACATAAACAACTAAATAGATTGACATAAGTCGATCTAAATATTGAAAAGGATGTTTTTAATTGGTAAAACTATTCAACCCCCCCCTTCTAGTTTTCCACAGACTTAATTCAGTTTTATGAAAGTGTTGGAATCAGTCATCAAAGAAGTGTTCCACGTACTCCTCAACAGAATGGTGTAGTTGAAAGACGAAATCAAACTCTTGTGGAAGTTGCAAGAACAACGCTAATTTATTCAAAGGTTCCAATGTTTTTATGGGCTGAAGCCATTGCCACTGCTTGCTACACCCAAAACCGTTCCCTTATTCACACCTCTCATGGAAAAAATCCATATGAACTTGTCCATAAACGAAAACATGATCTATCCTACCTTCGTGTGTTTGGTGCTATATGTTACCCAACTAATGACGGTCAAGATTTAGGTAAACTAAAAGCTAAAGCGGACATTGGAGTATTTGTAGGTTATGCACCAAACAGAAAGGGATACTGAATCTACAACAAGAGAACCCGAAATATCATGGAAACAATTCACGTTACGTTCGATGAGCTGACCGGTCAAATAGCTCCAGGACAATCCAGTTCTGGACCCGCATTTCAACCTTTATCCAGTAGTCCTATCAGTTCTACTCTTGTTTCTAATCCCTCACCAGCAACTCCTTATGTACCTCCTTCAGAAGATGATTTGAAGAAATTATTTGATCCAATGTTTGATGAACACTATGAGCCAAGTGCTAATGATATGTTAGTTCCATCAACAGAGGCTGCCTCTATCCCTGTCAATGAAGTTAACTCTTCAGTTTCAATGTCATTAAGTTAAGAAGCACCTTCTGCTGATCACTCTGTCTCATCAACAAATCATCAATCATCGAGTGTACACAATGGAAATGTTGCTGCGGTTACAGATGATGAAAACCCTTTTGCTCCTCTAGTAGATGAACCCTTTGAAAACATATTTGCTCCTAAGTCATCATCAGAACCATCTTCTTCAGGAGATATCAACTCTCCTACTTCAGTTCCTCAACAACAACCACATGACCATCTTAGAAAATGGACACATGATCATCCATTGGACAACATCATTGGAAACCTTTCCCGTCCAGTATCCACACGGAAACAACTTGCAACCGATGCCTTATGGTGCTTATTCAACTCCGTACTCTCTAAGATCGAACCAAAAGACGTGAAAACTGCCATGAATGAAGACAGCTGGTTCAATGCCATGCAAGAAGAAATTCATGAGTTTGATCGACTAGATGTATGGGAATTAGTACCTGCTCCAGATTGTGCAATGATCATTGCTCTAAAGTGGATCTACAAAGTAAAACTTGATGAGCATGGTGATGTTTTGAAGAACAAGGCTTGATTGGTTGCAAAAGGATACCGTCAAGAGGAGGGTATTGACTTTGAATAATCATTTGCTCCAGTTGCTCGTATCGAGGCAATCAGAATCTTCTTGTCTAATGCTGCAAGTAAGAACATGGTAGTCTATCAGATGGATGTAATCATTGCCGTGTCCTCACGCAATGTAATCAACTCACGCTTCTAAAACCAAGGATTTCAATCTCTTTCTACTAAACCTATGAAGAAGTAGCAAAGATTCCTCAAAAGAGATTAAGAAAGCCTTAATTCTAAAAACGCCCCGTTTACCTTTTAATTCACATATATAGATATTACGGTTAAGCACATTCCGATTATGAATGACGGTTTGTTGAACTTTCATGTCGATCAATAACTCCAACATTTTTCAAACGACACGTTAGGATCACGGAGTAGAAAACACATCACAGCGTGAAGTGACCATACGGATAGAATACATCGTCCCTGATTTTTCACAAGTCCCAAACTAAGCGTAAAACCGAAATCATTGTTACATACGATTCTAGATGCTAACACTACCCATGGAAGTTACTTGTGTAATTACCTTTTGTTCCCGTTTTCCTATTTCCTCTAGATTTTTTTATTTTTTGTGAGAAATGAATTTCTTCAAATTCTCGTTTCGATAAGTTTTATTCCGATAAAGATACAAAGCTAAGTCGATAATTAGTTATCCGTCTTCTCTCAAGAACCATTGTCGTAAAAATGAGGTCCACATCAAGGAATTTTTATTCACTAATATTTTTGCTTTTTTCACTTTTCAACTTTTTTCATTTTCATTTTTTTTTTCTTTTTTTTTTCATTTTTTTTTTTTTTGCACTTATACTTCTGTTTTATATGAGCTGTGAACTACGGAGCTTCACGGGGTAATTCCAAGACTATAGGCTTCATGAGATGAGAATCCCGGCTGGTTAGGCTAAGACCTCATTCAATCCCGGCTAAAGATCCAAGGGTCCGATCTCGACACCGCAGCTCACAACTTTTACTTATTACTTTATTACTTGATACTTATTACTCATTTATTTATTACGGATCCCTGATGTGTACCCAATTTTTAAAACAAAGATTCTTTTAAGAAGAAAAAGAACTAACCATCGCCAAAAACTCGACATCTCTAATTATTATGACAGATATGGGGTGAAACAATTTTGTGGGAACAAAAAGCCATAAGTACCTTCGATGGGCTCTAAAGAGAACCAACTACTCCACGTTTAGCATCTAAACTCATAAGTAACTCTATCATTTCTCGATCTCTGCAAATTTAAAATCCCAAATAATGAGATCCGCAGATGCTTAGCCGATAATTTTTAGATTATCTATGGTTAAGGGAACAAGCTAGGGCTCAACACGCCCGGTCAAGTCAGAATTCCATTCCTACTCTCACCAGCGGAAAGTCAATCAAGGTGTCAAAACATATATTAACTTAGCAAATGCTTCGTCTAATGAAATCAAGTTATGCATATTTAAAGTCACTCAGGGAAACTTTGCAAAATCTTGGCCTTGTGAGCTAGAATTCGCATTTTATAGCTTCTTGTCTAAGAGACTAGCAAAACTTTTCAATCAAAAAGACTTAACAAAAGCTTACAAAAATTTTTTAAATTTTCTCATTTTTTTGCACAAAATTTCATTTTCTAAGGAAAAACGGGGTTGCGAGAGAAACACGACACAAATAAGCAAGTGCGGTCAAATCAAATCGAAGATTACCCTACCCCAGACTAGAACGAAACATTGTCCTCAATGTTTAAAGCAAGGGTATCACGAAAATCTAAAAGCCGTTTATTAAGTATGCTCAAAGATAAACGTTAGTCGATAAGATTAGGATATCGGATTTCCTTCAGAATCGATCATGAAACTCGAGTGGAGAAATGATAAACTTCGAGCACGAGAGTCTTCATATCGGGAACATCCTACACAAAACATCACAAACAACCAAACACGAGAAATCGAAGAGGCAGACCCCTTCACGTCACTTATTAGAAAATAGAAAGAAGAGAAATGGATAAGCATGGGGTGCCTCCCACGAAGCGCTACTGTTTTTGATCACCGAGTCGCTAGCCTGACTCGTCCCCGAATTCATTTGTCCTTGGGGAAGAAAATGGTAAATATACCAGGGTCAAAAACGGTGTCCTCATTCCCGAAGGAATGAGACTGGGTGGGTTGGGTGGTGAAGAATATGTCGGGCTCAAGCACAAATGGTATAATATGAAAGAATGATCCATCATCCGGTGGTTTTGCGGGTGGACGAAAGAATGACGGATCAAAGTGAGAAAACTCCAAGAAAGATGGGAGCTCATGGTAAAAGATAAGAGGTGTAGGCTCAAAAATGAAGGCATCCAAGAGAGGATCCTTATCACGAATAATGGTTATAACATGAAACTTATCAATGAATATCCCGGGTTTAAAGATCTTGTCTTCACATGCGGGCTCAACGGGATAAGTGATGGTGGACTCATCAGAAGAAGGAGAGTCAAGAGAACCATCAAGAACAACCATATCCTCAATACCCGGTGGTATTGGGTCATCAATAGGTAAGTCGATTTCTTCCATATTAGAATCACGTGGCGGTTTATCAAGAATATCGTCTTCAACCATCTCAAAATCAATCTCCATAATAACCTCAGTGTCGGATTCAATACTTTCTTCAACATCACATGACGGGAGAGAAAGGTCGGAACACAGAGATGGGACAAGTGGTGTGCTCTGAGAGCTAGCAATATCCACCACTTCCGTTGTGGTCTCTGAATCGGACTCAAAATCTTGGTCAAAAAGAGGATTAACTTCACAAAAGGTGTAGTCGTCCTTGAATTCAAAGAGTGGATTTGAGAAAATCCCGGAAGTAACCTCGGAGATGTCAAGAGAATCACATAAAAGCGAATCACAATCACTATCAGATAAATCCTCGGACTCACTTGGGATTGGGTCAAGGCTCTCAACACAAGACGATTCCGTTTCCGGAATAGTGCTAAGAGGCTCGTCCCCCATTATGAGAGAGTCAACGGGATCAACAATGTTTGAAGAAATAGAATCATCGACCTCTTCCAATACGATATCACTTCTCTCATCCGGCGTGAGTGAAGGGGAAGGGTCGGAAATAAAAGGCTCAGAAACGGGAGGGGATTCATCCGACAAACTTGCATAGTATTCTTTCATTTGGATGGAATCCTCATCATCATCGTCGATGTAAGTCGCGAGCCATCGGGCACGTCTTGCAAGTGCTTGCTCCTCAATTCGTATTTCTTCAAGGCACTTTTCAATCTGAGCTGCTCGTTCTTCTTCTTCGAGTAGTTCTATCATAGATCTTTCGTTGCGAGATGCTCGATCTTCGTCATGTTTATTAACAAATTCTTCGAGTATATTAAGACATCTTTGAATTTCTGGAGAAATTATCGGAGGTTGTGGTTGAATTTCTTGGTATTGTGGAGGTGGGTCATACGAATAGTCATAATTATCACAAGGAACTTGCTCGTAAACAAGCGGGTTCTGCATTTGACAATCGGAGTTAACATGCGGACCTCCACAATACTCACAACAATATGATTGTTGTGACGGGTTTGGTGAAGTATATGGATAAGGTTCATAACCAAAGGTCTGATTGTTATATTGAGTTTGGCATTGAAAACCTTGGTGAGGACCTCCACAGTACTCACATGAGTATGACTCCGTCTCATGGTATGGGGATTGGTTAAGGAAATCAGTCGTATCATTGTAGGGATATTGGTCGTAGACAAACTCGTTTCCCGTATTCACAATGCTACAACCGGGACAATTCCCACCATTTTGAGGTCCCCCACACCATTGACAACCATAATGGTAAGACGAAGACATCGAGAAGAATTATACAAATAAGAGGGTAAAGAAATAAAGAATTGACGGTTCAGAGGATAAAGAGGAATATTTTTGGGTTTTTAAAACAAATTTTGAAAAGGAAAATCTTTTTGGGTTTTTATAAAAGGGATATGTACAAATATCAACGATAACTTCACGAGGAAGGATCTTCAAATGCACACGATACGAGACGGAATACGAAAACTCGCTACAAGCCCTCCCCGGCAGCGGCGCCATTTTGATAAATCATTTTCGTACAGATATTTTCCGAAGAAATACAAAGGAATGTATTTCCCGGGTCGTTCTCCCAACGAGGGATGAATGGAGTAAACAACTCACGTCTCAGTAATCGGGATTCGAATAATATAAGGGGCATAAGATGATATTATCTAAACTACGGGATAAGGAAAGTAAATGGAACATAAAATCTACGGGGAATCCTAAAAACTAAGGCAAACTACGCAATTCTACACTAAAACGCAAAAACGGAAATCAAACGAAACGCGAATAAAAAGCAAATACGACTACTCTAACTCCTAAAAATAATCTAAACTTACTTTTATGCTAAAAATGATATTAGAAAACTAATTATGAATTAAAACTATTTTTTAGGAATTTTCTTGATTTTATTAAAAACTAATTATTAACTAATAAAAATAAACTAATTATCTAAAAATTATGAAAGAGAGAGGGAAAAATATGAAATTACTTTCTAAAAATCTAAAATAACATAAAAGACTTTTCCAAACTATTTTTGTAATTTTCAGATTAATATTCTATTTTCTATGAATTTAAATCTATTTAAATCTAATTTAAATTATTAAAAATACCAAATAAAAGGAGAAAAATAAGAAACAATATTTTTTATGCTTTTTATATTTATCTTAAACTATTAAAATTGAAAAATGATTTTTTGGAACTTTTTCTGAATTAAATGTAATTAAAGCTAATTTAAAATGATTAAAAACTAATTTTAATTAAGAAAAATAGTAAATGGTGACTAATAATTATGAAAATTTCAGGGAAATACTAAAGTGTTATTCTAAATCAGGGAAAAATATAAAAACTAGGGCTTAAGTGGAAGATTTGAGAGCTGCTATGAAACTGTGATGAAAATAAGCACTTCCATTAAGCTATTAAGCTCTACAGTGAACCAAATGTTAACACAAGCTAACTAACACTAAATCTACTCTAAATCAACTTATAGCATCTACTCCTAACACCTAATAAGC
>BPTQ01000009.1:214678622-214731555 GCA_019973895.1 Chrysanthemum seticuspe | reverse complement strand
AGATGGATGTAAAGACGGCGTTTCTTAACGGAGATCTTAAAGAAGTCGTTTACGTCAGCCAGCCTGAAGGCTTTGTGAATCCAGAGCATCCTACTCACGTCTATCGTTTGAAGAAGGCTCTTTACGGTCTAAAGCAAGCTCCAAGGGCATGGTATGATACGCTATCAAAGTTTCTTCTATCTACTGGATTCAGCAAAGGAGCAGTTGATCCGACAATGTTCACCAGAAAGTCAGGCAAACATTTAATTCACGTTCAAATATATGTTGATGATATCATTTTTGCCTCGACTGACCCCAATGAATGTAACCATTTTTCAAGTGAAATGGGTTCTAAATTTCAAATGTCAATGATGGGACAAATGTCATTTTTCTTGGGATTACAAATTTCACAAAGTCCCGGAGGCATTTTTATAAATCAATCTAAATATGCAAATGAGATTTTAAAGAAATGTGGATTTGATTCTAGTGACCCTGTGCACTCCCATGATAGAGCGTACTAAACTGGATGAGGACCACTCAGAGATCATGGTAGACCAAACAAAATATCGTAGTATGATTGGATCCCTGATGTACCTCACAGCCAGTAGACCAGACATTCTGTTCGCTGTTTGCATGTGTGCTAGATATCAGGCTAAGCCTACCAAAAAGCACCTTGAAGCGGTTAAACGGGTCTTTCGGTATCTCCAAGGAACCATCAATATGGGACTTTGGTACCCGAAGGACACCGGTATGTCACTAACAGCCTATGCAGATGCTGATCATGCAGGATGTCAAGATACACGTCGAAGTACGTCTGGAGGTGCTCAGTTTTTGGGTGATAAGCTTGTGAGCTGGTCTTCAAAGAAGCAAATGAGTACTTCTATTTCTTCTACAAAGGCTGAATACATAGCCATGCCATCTTGTTGTGCTCAAATCCTATGGATGAGATCTCAATTATCTGACTATGGCTTTGAATTTAACAAAATCCCTCTATACTGTGATAATAAAAGTGCTATTGCTCTCTCATGCAACAACGTACAACACTCAAGAGCAAAGCACATTGACATTCGACATCATTTCATCAGGGAGCAAGTAGAAAACGGTGTGGTGGAACTCTATTTTGTGAGGACTGAATATCAGTTAGCAGACATCTTCACCAAAGCTCTTCCTAGAGAACGTTTTGAGTTTATCCTCCCACGACTTGGTCTAAAGAGTCTACAACTGGAAACACTCAAACGTCTTCAAGAGGAAGACGAGGAGTAAAGGTCTTTCTTCATCCATCTCTTGTAAATATCTTTTCGAAAAGCAAAATACAAAATTACAAAACCTTCAAAAAGCAAATAGAAAAATATAAAACTTTCAAAAATCCATAAAAATTTGAAAAATCTTGAAAAAATTCCAAAAAAAAAAAAAAAAAAAATATTTTCGTTTTGTCATGATTTTCTCGATTCGATAAATATCTACGATCTTTGTGCTGTCATTCAAAGAATGACACGGGACTTTAGATGTTGTTCGAATATTAAAAAAAATCAAAAAAAAAAATCAAAAAATCAAAAAATCAAAAAAATCAAAAAATATTTTTGGGAGAAAGTGAAACAATGGGTTATTGTCATTTCAGGCAATAACCTGCTTTTCAAAGAAAGAACAGAGCCATGCTTTATCTTGTTTTTCAAAACTCATGCTCTGATTCTATAAACAATTACTTACTATCTAATGAAAACTAATTGCTTTGAAAAATAACTCGGACTCTATTTTTGAAAATCATCTTGACTTAACGTTTGTCAAAAATATCTATCTCTCAATCAACAACTTATGTCATTGATTGAGGGGGATAATGATTTCAATTAAATCAAAAGGTTATTTGTCATACAACTGTTTTCAAAAGATAATCATGCATGTTTAATCAATGGAGTTTAAAGTCTCAAAATCCGATCCTTATCAGTTAAAACGTTTTCATAATCAAGTCACAATTCTCCTTAAAAGATTTCAAAATCAATTTAAATCTACAGAGATCACAAATCTCAAATGATTTGATAATTGTGATCGGGGGAGAATTTGTGATTTAAATTGGATTTAAACTGATAATTCGGTAAATGGTTTCATAAGGATGTACAAGCTCTCCTTCCCACATGTGCTAAACGATTTCAAATTTTCCATGCACATGTTGAGGGGGAGCATCTATCTTAAACCACAAAGATTTGAAATGTGATCAATTTATTTCAATGTGCAGTCTTTTCCTAATATGTGCAAAACATTTTCAAATATCTATGCACATATTGAGGGGGAGCAACTATTTTGAAAACCACATTCTTTATATAACTACTCTTAGATGCAAGCCAACCCCTCAAAGATGAAAATTATCTCTATTACAAAATGATGCTTGATGCACATGTTGAGAGGGAGCTCTTGTTCTAAAAATATCAAAAACAATTCAGGTACAAAATGTTTTGATATTATATCACAAGTATCTGGATTGATTTTCAAATGGTTTTCAATTGGTTCCAATGGCAGATGAACAATACCAAATAGACCAACCAACTTTACTTTATGTATGGTGATATAAGGATGGTTAGGTTAGGTACTCGTTCCCACGATCCGCCAGAACCGGAGGGATCTACCCAGGGACAATCCACTAGATAGTGTAGAATTTCTTAGGTTTGATGAAAAAAGGAGAAAAGTGAGATATGGAAAGAGTGCGGATTGAGACTGAGCTAGTACTGGAATAAACCCAACAAGGTTCTAGTTATGAAGTCTAGGTAAGCACTGAAGGGGTTGAAGAATGAAAAAGAATTGAATGAGAAAAGAGTGAAAATAAATAGCCCTCCAATTATTCAACCTTAGGGCAGATACCGGGTTCAATTCATATGCTACTGGTGGTTACCAAGGTAACATCGGTATTGAAGACAAGACGTCATGGACCCAGTGACGCACTGCACTTCAACTTCCCAAACCACTCAAGTTCCTTTTAAAAGGACTTGTTTCATTCTCACGGGGAACCGACATAATCTATCGACTTTCTCTTAGAGATTGTTGATATTGAAGAAGGAGACCCTCTCCCTAGTCTCCGAAATAGGATCCAAATATGCACAATTGAGTCTAGAGCCACGAGATCACCTATAAATCTCTTTAGGGCACTGTCATTGAAGACTCTCTGTTTCACACAATGTGGAAAGAGAGATTATATCTTATGAGTCCTACGCATTATCCTTGTGGTATTGCCAGAACATCTGAGTGATATGCAAACATATTCACAATGAAGATGGAAAGCCTTCTGGAGCCAACATCAAACAAGCTCCTGGTGGGTGGCATGTGAGATCTATCCAATAGATCAACCATGTGACAACTGAACAGAAACAATGGGGCGATTCAATCTTTTGAATCAATCCTGGTTCAGGTTATGGATTGACGGATACCTTTGAAAAACCGGTCGTTGTGCTTTAAAATCTTTTTCCTTAGCACATCGACTGTGTACTTGATAACGTCTAAAATGAACATGTTTTTAGTGGCGTTATTGTCAGTTTTGTGCATGATATTCGGCTATATTTACTCATAACTATTGCAAAAGTGCAAAGATGCGTCTTGTGTATGTATATGTAGCCAGGTATTGCGAATATTGAAGAAATGAAGTTTTTATGCACATTTGGAAGCGTCTAAAGGAAGGAAGTTGAGATTGGAAGCTTGTGGACTCAATGATATGGAAGCGTAGTGATTTCGAAGCATCTACAGCAAGGAAAGATCAAGTTTGGCTTTGGAAATCATTAACGTAAGCAAAGAACGAAGCGTAAAGGGAAAGTCAGCAAAAAGTCAAAAGGAGCAAAACCCAGCCGTTCGGTCGCAACCCGCAACCGGATCCGGCTGGGCTAATGGTCAAAGCTGTGACCGATTCGGTCGACAGAGAAACCGATCCGGTTTCTGGCACTGCAGTTACACAATTCGCATTTATTGTTGTCTTAACTCCCCATAATCATTAGAGTCCGATCATTTCTTGATATTAACTTGGAGAGAACGTTTTTTGGGCAGTTAAGCAAGTGCTTTGGCTATTTAAAGGTCCTAGTACTTGTATACTAAGTGTGACACAACAAATAGAGTATTAGTTTATACCAAAACTCATACTTACCCATTTATTTCAACCCAAAAGCTTGGTAGTTACTGGAAAACGTCCAGAAGCAAGGAAGGAACCATTCTTGTCCATTGTTTCGGTAGTTTGGAGTTGTGCGGTGATCCTAGGTGATTGGAGGCGCGTGGTTGCTACATTCCACGATTTCTAATTCTTGTAATCACAAAAGATTAGGTATTCTATGAACTTTGTTATGGAAATCTATTCTCTTGAATTGTTTGAATTACTTTGTTATGACTTGTGTTTAGATATGATTGTTTTCATGGAGTAGTTTGTGTTATACTTGTGTGATGGAATGTGATTAATCATAATAATGTTCTCAAGATGTGATGCATGTATATATGATCTTGTTTAAATGAGTTTGTTGGAAAAATACTAGTCTTGGATTGATTTGTCAATAAAACATGTTTTAAGAAAAAGGACCGAAAGGATTTCTCTTGTGTTTTATTCCAAAAAGTGTTGTGACAAACTAGTATGGGGATATGGTGATTGACATCCACCATGTTTTGCTTATTAAAACAAGACTAGGAACGTTTTCATCACGAAGGGTCGAAAGATTCGTAAGAGCAAATTTAATGAGAGCATGTTGCAAACAAATGGAATTTTTATAGGATAATCATTGGGATAAGGACCGAAAGGATTACCTAAATGTTTTTGTTCTTAGAATGATTTTTACAAACAAATACCATGGTTGGGGAATCATTTGCTTATGATTTGTGCATCATAATAAGAGTATACACCAAACCTTTATGAACATTATCTATGGTTGATTATGAGACTTCACACAAGTATATATTTTTATTCTTGATTCGTATTTTCACTAGAACACTTATTCGAGAGAGCCTTGACAAGCTTTCTTGTTAGAAACTTTTTAATAAAATCTATTTCAAAACAAAAATCCCTTGGGACGATCTCGACTTACCAAAACGTTACTATTGCGGACGAGTATACTTGCTCGTATGTGTTAAAAGGTTATACGGTTAATTCGTGATTATAAATTTTTAAAACTTGCACCAACCGGAGCACATCAGTACTAATATTTCAAAATAAAAGGTGTTTATGATTGATCATTGATTTTCTTTAAAACCTTCGTTGTATTGCAAAAACAATTTCTATTGAGCGGTACACGATTGTTTATCAAATCTCTTTTCATCAATCAGTGAATCTCAATTCGCTGGTTCACTCACTCCGTGTTGTCTTCTTTGAGACGTTCCGGTTTGAGAACAGCTAGACCAGCTGCGAAACCCTGTCAAGGAAATTCTTCAGAATTATACCTGATCACAGGCAGTACTTGTACTGATCAACGGGGAACCGTGGGCCGTGTACCTCAATTCAACGAAAGTGATCAAAGACACTTTCATGCACTTTATTGCTAACTGTTGTATGCAGGTACGCCTGACGTTTGCAGCTGATCAGAATGAAGCGGTCAATCCATAGCCGCATGCTCACACTAGACATTCATCTCTAAAAAAATCATGATAAGTGCATCAGTGACTCTGATATTTTCATTCCATGCTTCTGCTACGCTGCTGCAAATATCATGAATCAACAAAAGCTTCCGCTACTCTGATGAGAATATATCATGATCCAGAATGTGAGCATGTCGGTCCATAAGTCACAACATCACATAATACCAACGTCACAATGGATGAGTCAGAGATTTATGTGTGCTGATGATCTCAAAGCTGGCTCAAAACTCACTATCACGTGGATCAGTTCAAGACCTCCACATTAATTACCCAAACATGCAATAATGAAGAATCAATGACTTCGAGCTACAGAGCAAAGAACATTAACAAGAAACCAAGAACAATCTAATTGTAATAGCAGTTTGTATTCTATGTATTTTTGAGGTGACCTCCCTTAGGGGGAGATTGTTAGGATTTAGTAAATCCAGTTATTAAAGAGTCGGTCACCTCAAGTATATGTTATCGTTAGAAAGCTCGTAGTCATAGATTAGTTAATGTTAAGTAGTATTTAGTTAAGTAACAGCGTGGAGGACGGACGTGTCTTTACCCACTGTAGGCCTGATCCACAACCCGTAGGTGACGATTTATGTAAAGACTATAAATACTCTCTACCTCCCAAGGTAGAGAGTTGGAGCTCATAATAATACTTTCATTTTATCTCACTAAGTTTCCAACCTCTAACTTTCTATCTCTAAAACATCATTTATATGCCCCTTTGATCTTTAGTTTAGTGTGTTTGTGAAATCCAATATGTTACATAACTGAAACAAACAAACATAAATTAAAAGATAGATGTAGGATGGTAGCCCGTTTTTTTTTCAACACTCTATTTTTTTTCTTTTTCTCTTTTTCTATTTTTTTTCGATATATTTTTTTTTCATACACTTTTACTTTACCATCCTCTATGATAACATCAAAATGATAGGGATTTATAGGCACATCCCTACACTTGAGTTTTTATTATTCTAACACTAATTTGACCCAAATTGAAAGGATCAAAAAACTTGGAGTACATTATTATGCAAATAAAGGAAATTTGAATTTAACGTTCCCTTCCCATCATCTCATAAAATTTAACTTTTCCCATGAGTCCCAATCGTGCCAAAACTGTGTACAAAGGATATGACTCGACTTAGCAACTTATGCAAGCAACAAGATAATTGAACTAAGGGTTAAGTGTGATAACAATAATGCACTAAAAGTGAGTGCATACAAGGTAGGCTAAGGCGATTTGGGTGTACATTTGGGGGTGGATTATAAACAATGCTCTTCATTTGTATTCCGGAAAACCGAAACATCACGAGAACCGCGAAAAGGATAGGCTCTGAGGGGTTAACTAGGGGTATCGTGTACTAAAGATGAGTACAACGCAAAGGTGTGGGGGAATTACTCAACCGATGTGGAAGAAGTAATTATATTACGGGTATCAAACAAGGGTTATCCTAATGCCTCTTATCATTTAGTTATTCCTAACTACACACGTGTAGTCTTACTAGCGATCTCGGGATGCATCACAAAACAAGTTCTAGAATCTATTATACTACCGGTTCACACTCTAAGCATTAAAGATGAATGCTTTAATTCCTACAAATCTAAGGGCGATCCTCACATTTTGGGTGGAATTTAAGTGGTAAAGGGTTTTTGTGCTAGTCATATAATTTCCTATCCATGAGACGCTTTATTAAGACTAATGGCCCACTCCTATATGTCATGAAAAAAATTTTAATTTGGTGCCAAAATTACCCTAACCGATATTTCTCATGGTTTATTACACAAATGAAATTGGACAAGGCAAATAGTCAAGGATAAACATAGTTTCAAAGTTCCCGTTTTGTTTTCCCTCCCTACACTTAAACTAAACATTGTCCCCAATGTTCCCCAAAGTATCAAAGTTATGATAACGAAAGGCAATAAAAGACGAAAGAAACTAGTACTCCCCTGATTAGCTCGGTAGGATCCGTGTAAAGTGGTGGTTACATCTTTCTCCAAGAAGAATGTTTGCGTGAAAAGCTCCTTCTCATCTTATGTATCTTCTTCTTGGTAAATTAAACCTGCACACTTGAAGAAAACAAACGAAACCTTCGCGTAAAATCGGCAGTAACAATATATATAGGACTCTACTAAACTAGGATATAATTCTTGTAGAATGGATGTTTACAGATTTTCTGGAAAATTCCAAAAATTTATAAGTAGCTCAGAAAACGAGAAAAAGTAATCAGTTGTTTCTGCTCCTTCCTGACGCCGTCAGGTTGCGATCCTGACGCCGTCAGGTTATCCTGACAAAAACTGGTCTGCGATTTTCTGGAAAAAATTCTGGAAATTTTTTATCTTTAGAATCTGGAAAAATTTCCTGCAAAACATCCATTATGACTCGATACAAGCATTTGACTCAAACAAACACACATGTATATCTTTTAATTAATTGTAATTCTCATGTTTATGTTTCTTTTGAAAACATGTGTAATCCTCCCTACACTTATCCCTTATGTAAAATACCTTTATATGTAATTAAGACGAGGTTAAAGACAAAATAAAACATTTTTACAAATTTAAACATGAGAATAAACAATCAATAAAAGATACACGACACAAACAAGCAAACAATTAAGCATGGGTTGCCTCCCACGAAGCGCTTTTATTTATTTATGAGTCTTGTAGTTAGACTCGAAGTCGTGCCCCTACGTACCGATATAAGTAAGCCTATCCTCTAGAATGTCATAAGGATCAAACTTATCATTTAAGTTCCTAGTAGTACGTTTGGTTTGATATGCCTTTTCAAATTTCTCTCCATCGGGGTTATAGATCGTTATCCTAATGTGCCACTCTCCATTACCATCACTAGGCGGTCTATCCCAATCCCACTTATGTTTAGGCTTATCGCTCTCAACTTTCCACTTATTCATGACAAGGTTGACCGGCAAGCTTCCTAGGAACTCGGTCATCTTCCTAAATACTAAGGCGTCCTCGAACGGGTTCACTTCCATGTCCCTAGCCATTTCTTTTTCATGGAAAGTTGCTTTACTAGCAAGGGCTTCATCTAGGTAAAAAGGTCGTTGGGGACCTATGAAGTTCTTATCAATCCAAGGTCCGTATCTAGATGGCGCTCTATCCAACCTAATCTCATGGGGGATTTCCTCTTCTTTGTAGTAAGTATGCTTTTTGACATCGTAAATTGACCTAGCACTCCCTTCTCCTACCACTATTTTGGACATCTTACAATCAATGATGGCACTAGCGGTAGCTACGAATCCTCTTTCTACTAGCAATGGGCATGTCGGGTCCTTACAATCAATGATGGCATACGTACTACCATGTCTTTTATTATCCCTACCGGATATGAAATACTACCGTCCGCTAGACCTAAGATTGTTTCCGTTGGTTCTATCTTACCTAAGTTAAGGCTTCTATGGAGGGACAACGGAACAAGATTGATGCATGATCCTAAGTCGGCTAGAGCATCGAGAGGTTTGGATGTTCCAAGCCTACATGGAAGAGTAAATAGCCCGGGATCGTCTAACTTCTTAGGTAAATTATTTCGCACAAAAGCGGACCCATGTTTTCCAAGTTTAAGTTCTAACTCATATTTTTCTTTTAAAGCATTATAATAAGGTGCATGAGCTAAGACTTCAAGAACTGGTTTTTCTTGATGAAGTTCCTTGTACTCCTCCTATAGATTAGGTTTGGGTTCTTGGTTGACGGGTTTCTCAAGAGTAGGTTCTACCAATGGTGTGGGACCTTGGTACCTCATTTTGGATTGCTTGAAACTCTTGTTGATAGCATTTACCGAGTGAACCGTTGGGTGTGAGGGGCATGGGTGCGCACTCTCCCATGGTGAACAAGAACATGAAGTCGATGAAATCGAACTCACTTTTGGGTTCTTTATAGTATCACTTGGGAGTGCTCTAATTTCCCGGTCATTAAAGGCTTTTAAGAGGGCATCAAGTTTGTTTGTCATCTCTCCTTGTCGTCGCTTAAAATCGGCTTCAAGCTTAGTCAATCGAGTTTCTTGAGATGACATGAACCTAGATGCAATTACCTCAAGACTAGTGGGGTTCCCGGTGTTTGGAGGGTTGAACCTATTAGGTGGACTAGATGAGCTTTGGGATGTGATTGAATTTTGGTTTCACTTAAGGTTAGGGTGATTTCTCTATGAGGGTTGTAAGAGTTTCCTAAGTTGTTTTGTTCGGGCTTGAAAGTGTACCACTTCTCTTCTGCTTCGTCGGTACGCTTGGAGGCGTAGTCCGCAAAAGCTTGTTCGGGGAGTCTTGTGCAATCACGAGTGTCATGGGGACCACTACATAACTCACAAGGTAAAGTGATTTTATTCACTTGATGTGAAGACTTAGAATTTTCGTAGGAGCTCATTAGGAATTTAACTTGATCTTCAAGCTCGAGCATCCTACGGTCGGAAGATTGTGAGTCAATGGGAGGCAAAGAGATTGCCTTAACGGTTTTGGGCAACTCACGGGGGTCATTCCAACTTTCGTTGTCATAGAGAGAAAGGTCCTCTATTATACCCCATGATTCTTCCGAGGTGAGATCACTAAGTTTTCCACCGGCCGCTTGGTCAATGGATCGCTTAGTGGGGAAGTTGACATGATCGTAGAAGAGTTGGACTTGAAGTCAAAGATCAATGCCGTGATGAGGGACTCTATGGAGTAACTCCTTGAATCGAGTCCATGCTTCGTAGAGAGATTCACCTTGATGTTGTTGGAACATCAAGATATCATTCCTAAGCTTAGTGGTTCTCCCCGGTGGGAAAAATTGAGCAAGGAAGCGAGAGGTGAGATCATCCCAACTTGAGATGGAGCCGGCGGGAAGTCGCTCAAGCCAATTACTAGCTTGGTCCCGTAGAGAGAATTGGAAGAGACGCAAGCGCGTGGTCTCCTGAGTAGTAGCATTGAGGTCGATGGAATCGACAATTTTAAGGAAATCCTTAAGATGCTGATTAGGATCTTCGGAACGAAGTCCATGGAATGCACATCCGTTTTGCACCAACTGGATGGTGTCGGATCGCAGGGCCGTAGTTTGGTCTTGGTCAGGAAGCTCAATGGTGTTCCTATAGCCTAGGTGGCTTGGTCTTGAGTATTTGCCAAGAGTACGGCCTCTTGGTGGGTCATTTGGTGGTAGGTTGATGAATGGTGGTTGATTATCACCTTCCATGATGAAAAGTGATGGGATTACTAACAAAGGTCACGAAGAAAGGGGATAGACTACGAGGAAGCTAAAAATGAGAAAAAAGCTTACTTGATAGGAATCAAGCAAGAAAACCTAAACGAGGTGGACTCTTAACTAGCTATTCTATTCCCCGGCAGTGGCGCCAAAAACTTGATACGCTTACACAACGCGTTCGGGGTCAAAGGAACTTCCTTTTCGTCGAGCAAGTTTTTCAACACCCTAGGCAGTGAACCTAATCGTTGTAGTGTAGTATTAGGGTAAGCCATGGGAATTGATATCGTTCTCTAGGGGAATAGGAATGCTAGTGAGAAGTTACTACGCTAAGGTTGGGGTTGAGGAAGATTATTTTTTTTTTTATCTTTTTTATGTTTTTTTAGGAAATGGAAAGGTACGAATCTCGGGGTATGGATTTGGGGGTTGGTATTTCTACCGATTACTTCTACTTATCTAATTATCTAAACTAAGGTGAGGGTAGTCTATGTCTATTGTTGTGTGCTCGTATGATAGTTAAAAATGTATTTGCTTAGGCTTTATTACTCCCTAGTTATTTCCTATTGGTGGTTGAATTGTCACGTCCTTATTCTTAATTGCGTTGTGTTTCTAAGGTCGTAGGGTATGCGTTTATCCCTAACTCTTTGAAGCTACCAAAGGTTAATGACTACAAAATCTCTAGGATTTATAAACTTTAACTCTAAGGTATTCTTTGGATGTATAGCCTACAATTACTCTAGGTGATTATAAACTAAGGTTCAACAAAGATTAATCAAGCCTTATTAGCACAACGAATGACCTATCGCAATACTAGGTCAATCACAATTAAGATAAGAGACAACCAATCAATATTCAATAACTAAGTTTCATATTACCTAAGCAAACACACAAGTAAATTAGCCGGACATGGGGAACATGCAAGCATACACACAATCAAAGGAAGACATAATTAAATTAATGAAGTAAAACACTTATCTTGATGTAAGATAGGGTATGAAACCCTAAAATACTGTACAAGACAGCCTTGGTTTGGTTTAGGTTTTTACTCCAAAAGACTACACACTGAAAACTAAAAAATTCGGATTATATATATAAGATTACACATGCGACGGCGTCACCCTTTGATTTGTGACGCCGTCGGGTCGCCGTTATTATGGTTTCATCTTGGCCACGTTTGTCTTGCGACGGCATCACCTTATGCTTGTGACGCCGTCCCCTTCAGTCTCTAACGTCGTCTGGATCAAATCTAGGCCTTCTGAACTGCGAGGCCCTACTCTTTTAAAACCTGAAGCCATCACTTGTAAATGAGCAATTTGGCTACCGAGTCGTCACAAAATTTGTCCGACGGCGTCTCTAGTTGTACCTGACGCCGTCACTTGTAAATCCTGACGCCGTCTCCTTTAGTTCCAGCAGCATGAGTGTCTCGATTCTTAACTTTGGCCATTTTCTTCGTATATTCGCGCCTTTTCGTCCGAATAAGTGTTATTCCAGCATTTTGCCTTCAAGATACCTAAAAAGTGAAAAGGAACGATATTAAGTAATAACGGATACAAAAGTGATCAAATAAGGGCTTAAACGACCCCTCAAAAAGGTACATTTTAAAACCTTATCATCGACAGCTACCAGATTATAACTTTTGTTTTTGATGGGGTGAAAGGTCCTATAAAATCAATCCCCCAAACATCAAATACTTCACATACCATAATGTTGTTAAGCGGCATCTGATTTTGAGAAGAGATGCACCCTGCCCTTTGACAAGCGTCACAATTTCTCACATGTTTTGTGGCATCCTTGAAAATGCTAGGCCAAAAGAATCCTGCCTCATAAATCTTTCGAGCAGTAGTATCGGCCCAGTAATGCCCTCGAGCTGGTCCGTTGTGACAGTGTTCCAGAATCTGTTGTTGTTCATCTCCAAAAACACATCTCCAAATAATACCATCTAGGCATGATTTAAATAGGAAAGGATCATCCCAAAAGTAATATTTAAGATCTGAGAAGAACTTTTTCTTTTGATCATAAGTTTTGTTGCTAGGTAATACTCTGGCCGCGATGTAATTAGCGAAGTCCGCATACCATGGTTCGGGACTAGGATCTTTAATTCTTACTGCCATAAGATGCTCATCAGGGAAGGAATAACGAATAGTTTCTATGTCAAGTTCTTCAAGCTCCGGGTTTTCTAGCCGAGAGAGGTGATCAGCTGCTAAATTTTCTACTCCTTTCTTATCCTTGATTTCAATTTTAAATTCTTGTAGCATCAGTACCCATCTTATCAGTCTTGGTTTGACATCCTGTTTATTGAACAAGTACTTCAAAGGCATAAACCACAGCAAGGAGTTCCTTCTCGGTGGTCGTGTAATGTTCTTGTGCCTCATTTAAGGTTTTACTAGCATAATAAATGGGTTTGAATTTTTTGTCCACCATTTGTCCTAAAACAGCTACCACCGCATAATCACTGGCATCGCACATAAGTAAAAATCGTTTCCCCAATCAGGTGCAATAATAACAGGGGCAGTAGTCAATTTTCTTTTAAAATATCAAAGGCTCTTTTGCACTCATCATTAAAGTCAAATTTTGCATCCTTCATGAGAAGTTGGGTCATAGGTTTAGCAGTTTTGGAAAAGTATTTTATAAACCTTCTATAAAACCCAGCGTGCCTAAGAAAACTCCTAATTACCTTTAGATTAGTTGGATAAGGGAGTCGAGAAATAATGTCAACCTTAGCTTTATCAACTTCGATCCCGGTTTGTGAAATTTTATGCCCCAAAAAAATCCCTTCTTTTACCATAAAATGACATTTCTCCCAGTTAAGGACAAGGTTGGTTTCTTCACATCTAGCAAGCATTTTAGATAAATTATTAAGAAAAGATGAAAAAGAGTTACCAAAGACCGAGAAATCGTCCATGAATACTTCCATAAAATCTTGGCACATATCCGAGAATATTGCCGTCATGCACCGTTGGAATGTGGCAGGGGCATCGCGTAGTCCAAAAGGCATTCTTCGGTAAGCGAATGTTCCATAAGGTCAAGTGAAAGTAGTCTTTTCTTGATCCTCTAGGGCGATCGGAACCTGGAAATATCCTTAAAATCCATCAAGGAAACAATAATATTCATGTCCAGAAAGCCTTTCTAACATCTGATCGATGAATGGGAGTGGAAAGTGATCCTTCCGCGTTGCGTCATTTAATTTTCTGTAATCGATGCACACCCTCCAGCCAGTAACCGTTATTGTAGGTATTAGCTCGTTATCTTCGTTAGTGACCATGGTCATTCCTCCTTTCGGCACAACATGAATAGGACTAACCCAAGGACTATCAGAGATAGCGTAAATTAGACCTGCATCCAGGAGTTTAATGATTTCGTCTTTTACCACATCTTGAACTTTTGGGTTTAATCTTCTTTGTGGCTGCACTACTGGTTTAAAATCATCTTCCATCAGTATCTTGTGAGAACAGTATGAAGGGTTGATCCCTTTTATGTCAGAAACTTCCATGCAATAGCTCCTTTGTGCTTGCTTAAAACCTGTAATAGCAATTTCTTTTCCTCGTCAGATAACAAAGAAGAAATCACCATAGGAAAATTAGGATCATTATTAATAAATGCATATTCTAAATGAGAAGGGAGCTCTTTGAGTTTGGGAGTAGTATCAGCTTTTTCTGGGATGTTTGCTGAACATAACGTTTGGTTGTTCATAGTTTCTTCTTCCTATTCGTCTTCTTCATCGTTAGACATGTCATCATTATCTTCAAATTTCAATGATTTCAAAGGGTCAGGCTGAAAGCATTCCTGAGCATGTTTCTGGACATTAACTTCGTTTAGATCGAGATCGTCAAGGTTTTCGTCAGTGAAAGAAGCATATCTCATTGATTTTTCTAGATCGAAGGCAATCTTATTATTTCCAATTTCCAAAGAGATCTTCTTGTTAAAGACATCAATCATAGCATGTGTTGTGGTAAGAAAGGGCCTCCTAAGTAAAATGGGGACATCATCCTCTTCCATTTCAAGGACCACGAAGTCGATCGGGAAGAATAATTTGTCAATCTTGACAAGGACATTTCCAGCAATTCCTTTAGGATATTAAGTTGTTTTATTTGCTAGCTCAATGCACGTTCTAGTTGGTTTTAGGTCCCCCAATTCCAGACGTGAGTAAAGCGAGAATGACATAAGGCTAATGCTTGCCTCTATATCGACAAGGGCTTTATCGAACATGATACCTCCGATGGTGCAAGGCAAAGTGAAGCTCCTAGGATCTTCTTCTTTGAGAGGCATGTCTTTTAGTAGAGCCGCAGAACACCTTTGATTCAAGGTAACCTGCGTCCGATCAGAAAGTCTTTTATGACTGAGGAGGTCCTTCATGAACTTAACATATTTGGGCATTTGCTCAAGAGCTTCAATGAGAGGAATGTTAATGTTGAGTTGTTGTAATTTTTCCATGAATTTCTGAAATTGCACTCGTTCTTGCTCCTTCTTAATTCTTCCCGGAAATGGTATGGGAGGAACATAGGGACGAACTTTTTCCACAGTTGGTTGAGTGTCCTCTGTTTCCTTGTTGCTATTTTGAGGTATATCTTCATTCTGAACATTAGAGCTTGAGGGATAAGCTGGTTCTTTATATTTTAATCTGCTTCGGGTTGTTATATCATGAGCTAGATCCCGAGGATTTGGTTCAGTTGTGCTAGGAAGTTCCCCTTCATCTCTCATTCTGACTGATTCTGTGAGCTTTCCGACCTGATTCTCTAATCTTCTTATAGCAGCTGCTTGAGTTCCTAGCACATGGTCGTAGTCTTTCTTGATGTTCCATACCAATTTTTCACTTTCTTTTTGCTTTCTGCTAGATTCCTTCACAAGCTTTTTTACAGCCCTTTCGAGATCCGTCACTCTTCCTTCAACTAGTTTATCGAACTTGTGTTTAACCATCTTTACTTCTTCAGTAAGGGATTGCATATCGACTTCAAATTCCTCCAAATTTTTGATTACCGATTGTAGCTCGATTGGGTTTTCATTCCAATCTTCATTCCAAGATGAAGAGTGGAGGGCTACTTCTTCAACTCTAGTCCATCCTTTATCAGCAGTCATTAAAGGGATAGGTTCTTTTGAGTCTAACAATTGCCGAGTTTTGATATTAAGCCCGTTGTAAAATATCTGCAGTTGCTCGTGTTTTTTAAGTTTATGCTCAGGGCATTTGAGGATGGCTTCGTTGAATCTTTCCCAAGTTGTAAATAGCGGTTCATCATTGAATTGGCAGAACCTCCTAATTTCATCAACTTGCTAGAGGATTTTTGTAGGGGTTCGGTATTCTTTAAGAAAGGCTTTTTTGAATGCATTCCATGTTGTGATAGATCCAGAAGGTTGTTTCTTCATCCAATCTCTAGCTCTTCCCTTGAGGGTAAAAGGGAATGCTCTCATCATAATATGGTCTCTGGAGACGCCTCGTGCATGGAACAAATCAGCGCTTTCACATACTTTAGCGATGTGCTCGTGTGCTTCTTCATCCTTGTTTCCATAAAAGCAGCATCTCTTTAGTTCTTCCAAACATAGTCCCCAGAACTTGAATTTCACATTTTCTTCAAGAGCTGGAATAGTGATTCCCTGTTTAACTTTAGAGGTGGTGAGATAATCATTCATGGTGAGAGACATAATATCAGAATAAAATAAAGACTTAAATAAAAATCCTAATACAACTCCCCGTCAATGGCGCAAAAAACTTGATGCAGGTTTTACTGACCAGGTTTTAATATTTATAAGTCTCGTTATACCTATGGTCTACCCTAATGCACTAACGGGCAGTGTACCCGATCGTGTGTAGTGTAGTATTTGGTAAAACCGAGGTCGTCCCAGATTTTAATATGATTTAAGGTGGAAATGATTAATTACTACTAAGATAATAAAATATGAAAGCAAATAAAGGCAAGGGTTGTGATCAATAGAGGAGAGGGGTGCTAACCTAGTCATTAATCCTAACTAGTTATGTTTATGTTTAATTACTTCCAGTTACTTTAGGTGGGGTCAAAGTCGCTAGGACAACATTTGGTCAATTCGTCCTAACCTATCAGCAAAGGGTCCCAGTGGAGAAATCAGGTGACCCGTCATAAGTCCAGTTGTTCTTAGTCCCCTAAGCCAAGTCATTAAGTACCGCTACATGCTAGATTCATAACAATGAGTGCCCAGGCGTTAGCATCTTAAACATTCATCCCCGACTTCTTAAGTTCATCCAAACGGTAGGTGATCAGTTGGTCAAATCGCATAAGCAGAAAGGGTCGTCAGTTGGTCATATCTTACCCTTCCCACTCACTCTACCTAATTTGGGTAAGTTGGTCATATTTCCTAAGTAACTAGCCACTACCGCCATTCAAAACTACCGAAACAAAGGTAGCTACCAACAAACTATGCATGCATACACTTAGAACTAATTATACGGAAGCAATATAAATGCAAACAAAACAATTAAGGAATCATAACTAGGCCAGCACCAGAGGTGCTTAGCCGCTCATATTAACTAAAACAATCGATTCAATGTTTAACATTACGAAATACATGAATTGAAAGTAAAGAAAAGATAAAATGCTAATGCTTATCGTAGGGGAGTGATTTCTCCCTTGGAGATAGCTCCGTATGCTTCTCTAGATCTGCCTTCGACTTCTACTCACGTTCACTTGGTGTTGTGTGTGAAATGGGATGCTTTGAAATGCTGGAATTCGAGGGGTATTTATAGGCTAAATCTGGTTACGGCGTAACTAATGTTAAGAGTTACACCGTAACATCCAATTCTTCATATTTTGCACTAAAAATGCTGGTTACCTCGTAACATCTGGAGGGAGTTACGCTGTATCTTCAATGAATACTGGTTACGCCGTAATTGAGACATTAGTTACGGCGTAGCTTGCAGCGGCGCGAAACCTCATTTGACCTAGTTGGTTACGTCGTAATCTTTGGGAGAGTTACGCCGTAATCTTCTGTTGAGTTGGTTTTCTGAGCCACGCTTTAGTTACGGCGTAATGTGAGAAAGGAGTTATGCCGTAACTTCTTCAAAATGAGCATACTATGATATATCTTCAATAAACTCTCTAAATCCGCGTCTCTTTAGCTTCAATGCTTGTACCTGAAAGTGAAATATAGAGGAAAACAAGCGTAAATCCATATAAATGATATAAAATACGAGCATTATCGGGGGAAATTGACACTTAATATTCATGACTATTTGATGTTATCAGTATACTTGTTCGATTTATGTCATTTTGGTTTGAATGGTTTAGAAAGAACCACATAAAGAGCTTGACATTTTTGACCATGGTGTTGAAGTAGAGGAGACATGATGATGTAGCTTAAAATGTGGCTTAACTTGGGCCTTGTTAGTGTTTAGTGGTTTAGAAACTAGTTAAGACACATTTAGTTTAGTTTAGGTTCGATTTGGACTAAGAATGAAGCTAGGGCACGTTTAAGCTTAAGGTACTTGTACCTTAGGCTAGTTGATGTTGTACATGAGGTTTAGAGGTGTAGGAGCTTAGGTTAAGTCCTTAGTTAGGTTTTATTAAGTTTAGTTATCTTTAGTAATAATGAAAGTAATGTTTTTAAATTTTATGCATTAAGCACTTGTACCTTAAGCTTTGGATAGTAGTACATTATATTCATAATGTTATGGTAAAACAAAATTTAAGGTTCATGCATAAAAGGCTAGTAATGTGAGCTTTAAAGGTTGTAAATTAAGACTTGTATTGTAAAATAAACTAAAGTTAAAGTGTTATGATTTAATGACTTGTGCTTTAGGTATTAAATGTTGTACTTTAGTATTTATGGTTTAGTTTCGTAAAATCATAGTTATAGTTGAAAATATTTATACTTGACGTACAAGGAATGTTTATTTAAAAACTTAAGACATGTTGATGTTGGTGTGCACGTTTATTGAGGATGTGAGTTAGGTCACATTGGTTGGTTGTTGTGATCAGATAAAATGATAACGTTTAATCTTAAAAAAAATAGACGTAGAAAATAGGTAAGTATTCTTTCGTTAGAATATTATATTAGTTTAATACAAGTGGAAAATTTTCAGTTGTTACAGTCTCACCCTCTTAAATGGAATCTCGTCCCAAGATTCAGTCTGTATTAGATGTTTGAAGTGTTGTTGACGATTAACTATGGTTTCTTGTGTCAATTGGTTTATAAGATAACTAGTGAGGTATTTCACTTGTGAAAACTTATAGGTTAGAATTTATTATTTTACATGTGAAAAACACTTCCAAAGTTCAAATAGACTTAGGAAAAATTCATTTTCAATGAAAATTATTATTTTAATTAGTTTTGAAATTGATGTTGAAAACTGTCTTTAACGATGAAGATTTCGGATGAGAACTTGATGAATGTAGGGAAAGTTGCTGAACTTCAGCTTTTGTAGATGATGAATCAGTTTGTGATCCTCAAGTTCAAACTCATGTCATTTCAAATACAAATAAGCACACTTATTTATAATTCACTACTAACATAAAGAGGCGTCCCAAACAATGTAAATAAGGAAATATAAATTTAAATAAAAAGACGTCCTAATCCATTCAAATAAAGACATTGTAAATCATCGTACTTAAGTATTTCTGACTAAACACTCATACTCAACTGAATAAGTTATAAGGAAATTTAATGTGTAGATGATCCGAGGGTACATAAAGAGTATTTACACTCATCTTTAGACACGAGATTATGATTTAAGGAGAATTGACATAGTACTCAAAGTAGTTGGTGAGTATGTAATTAAGATAAGAACTGTGCAACTCACTATGTCTTGGAAAATAAATGATAAATGCTCATTGTATCATTACAATGTTTAAGAAGTAAATTATACCATCGTAACTGGTTACAATGTCTTGAGAAAGTTTTTGTAAATCACAAAATATAGGAGTAGGTACTTGATTGGGAAGATGTGATTGGGCCGTAATGCCTTAGAATCGGCATATGCAGGTATGTTTATTCAGTTGTTTGTATAAAGTGATCGAAAGTATGTCGAGTGTGTATATATCAATATACTAATATGTTTGGATAGCATAAACTGTTTATAAGTCACATAATTACCTGGAGGATGGAAGGCACGGAGAACGAAAGGCTATAAAACGTTTTTGTAAAAAAGTGGTTATAGTTTAGGTCTCAATTAGACCTTGATAACATCAAATTACCTGATATTTTACATATCAAATTCCCGTGTTTATTGCCTCATTTGTATTAATATGGTACTTAATTCGTTTATATTCGTTCATATTTACATTTCAGGATAAATGAGGTTTTCGAGCGGAAAAGATGTGAGAAAAGGCCAAGAAATACATTCAGAAGAAGGTTACGGCGTAATCAGAACATTTGACTACGCCGTAACTCACACTACGAGGACCTAAGAATTATTTGTGAAGGTTATGCCGTAAATGCTTAATAATGTTACGGCGTAAATACGTATCGACAAGGATACGGCGTAACCAACTCTTATGGTTACGTCATAATTACGGAGCGGATCAGTATATGTTGACGAAGAATTACGGCGTAACTCGGTGACTTAGTTACGCCGTAATTAATTACTTGGGCGCAAAGTTTTGAAAGACAAGGGCTAAAGTGAAAAGTGGCTCAAGTTCAGGGGCCAATGTGCAAAATGCCAAAAGATATTATTATAAATAGTACATGCGTACAAGAAAGAGAAACACAATTCATATTAGCTTTATATATAAAATCTATTTGGCATATTAATTGTTGCTGCTCTTCTGTGGTGCGTCATACGAAACAAAGAAAAAGACAGAAGTATATGTTGTCGTGGCTTTTCAAGGGGCAAACCCTTTTGGGTTTTGCCCCGGTACTCAACTAGAGGATTGATAGCATTTTATTTGTACGATTTTTAATCGCTTTTCCAACTCTTTTTATTATTCTGGTTTCATTATTTTATAATATTAATTTTGATTCCAATTAATTGTTGGTGCATTGATTCTTATTGTGTATAAATTAATTGATTATTAATTTATTATTAGTCAATTATTATTTGATGTTTATTCATAGTTTATTATTGTTTTATTTGTGTGTCTTATTAGTCATTCCACTTGAATGTTTTGGTAATGTGAAAACTAGGTGCTAGTCTAGTTTTGATTCTTTTATTATTAATGCTTCTGCGTTTATTAATTGTTTCTAGTGTATGCATGCATAGTTCGTTGGTAGTCACCCTAACTTCGGTAGTTTTGAGTTGTGGTCGTATTTATTTGCTAGGAGAATTGACCAACTGACCCTAAGTAAGTAGGTAGAGAGGCTTGGTAAGAATTGACCAAAAGACTATCAAACCCTCTTGTGCGAATTGACCAAAGGATCACCGTTCGGAAGGATGAACTTAAGAAGTTACGGATGTGTGTCTAAGATGCTAGCGCCCGGGCACTCATTATTTTGAATCTTGCATATAGGGTACTTAATGACTTGGCCTAGGTTGCTTAAGACCCTATCCCCAAAGGGTAGGCCTTTGACGTCTGGTAGAAACCTTTGTTGATAGGTTATCACGAATTGACCAAATCATGTCATAGCAAATTGAACCCCCACTTGAAGCAGGAATCTAGTGACTTTTAGAACCTATATATTGCGATAGTAAACACCGACTCTTAATGACTGTGAATATGTTTCCAAATGATCCCGGGTGACTAATAATCATCTTGGTGAGGAGTCTAGGATCATAGGGTAGACGAATTAACCAAAGGAGTTTACCGACCTTTTCCACGATTCATTCGTGAATAAATACGATTTAAGAATTGCATCACTATCTTTCCCATTAGTTTGTTTGCCAGAAAACCATGCCTATTAATCATATTGAATTTACCTCGATTTAATTTCAGCATTTAATTTCTGTTTATTAGTTTAATTATAATTCAGCTCAAAACCCCTTTAAAACGTGACATAGACTTACGTTAAAATCCGATACACATAGCTCTTGGACAACCTCTACTTTACCGAATACTACACTACACACGACCGGGTACACTGCCTGTGAGTGCATAAGGCAGACCATAGGTAGACGAGACAATTATAAATATTAAAATCTGGTAAGAAATCCTGCATCAAGTTTTTGGCGCCGCTGCCGGGGAGCTATTTTAGGATTTTAATTTAAGTTTTTCTTTTTTGTTTTTAGTTTTCTTTCTCCTATTTTGCTGTTCTCTTTGTTGCTTTAGTGCATTTCAGGTAATCATGGTAATGGAGCCAGATATTGATAAGATGACATTGGAAGAATACTGGGAGTATGCGCACGAAAAGGATAGAAAATTCATGAGGAATCCTCGATCTAGGAGATCTTCTACGAGATCGCCTCCTCTAGAGCATTTCTTTCAATATTCTCAACCATATACCTATGGTGGTTATGTATCTCGTCAAGAGTATGATGAATTGGACATGGATAACATCACCATTCAAGAATATAAACTATATACAACCAACCAATGTCGGAAGAAAAATAGTTTGAATAATCACACTCGCATTTTCGCATCCAAATTTAGTGATTATTCACATAACACTCCAGATCCTGAACCTGAAGATAGAGAGTTGATGATTGCAAGAGGGTTGGATGATTTGTTCAGAATTGGAGCTGAAAACCTTCAACGCATGAAACAAGAGGAGACTCATAATGGTAATATTAATGAAGAATTCACAGATGTGAACCTTGGAAGTAAGGACCTTCTTAATTTTACCATTTCTCCTATTACTAATTTTTTTGCTAGTGTTTGTGAACAGGATACAGATAATGTCAATATCGACACTACAAAGGAGAAAGAGGAACTCGAGGAGGAATGTGATGAATGGAATGTATATGACATGTGGGATATCACGGTAGAGGATGTTGAAAGGCTTAGGAAAATACTAACACCTCCCATGCATGATGAACCTATCCCAGAGCTAGTAATGCAACCCTTGACATCACATATCACACCTGTCGATGATTGTTTTGTAGCACCAACTACCAACCCAGTTTTGGACGAGCTTTTAAATGAATTCGGAGATGAGTTTTTGGATATTAGCGTGATTGACGAAGAAGCCGAATGTGATCCTACTAAGGATGTAAAGGAGCTCGAGAAACTGCTTTCTAAAGATCCTTCATCATTTTCTATGGACAAAAGGGTACACATGGCCGTTGAAGAAACGAATGAGGCTTTTAAGCCATTTAGTTGACAACAACACGGAATGAGCCAATCATCAAACCCATCAATAAATATGGGTATGGTACAGAGGGAAATGACATCTACTTTGAGGTATGACTATAATTCATCATTTCCTTATCTCATAGAAAATTTACACCCTCACGGTGTTTATAGCTATTTTCACCCACACTTGAATTCAAGTGAGTGGGTGAACACCCTTTTTTGTAATAAATAAGGGTGGATCAAGCTCGAGATTTGAACAAAAACAAGCGCTTCGTGGGAGGCACCCCATGCCTATCTTTTTATTTCTGTTTTGTTTTAATTTTATAGGATTTTATGCTTGGTATGTTTGTTCATCATTTTTACAGGTTTCTACAATGAAGAAATGCAAGAGTATAGCTGGAAGGACCACTTAATGGCCTAATGATGACAACATTTCTGGAATTTTCATTAGAAGGTTTCTATGGCGTAACTCACCTTTGTGGTTACGCTGTAACCATTTACCAACATGCATTCATTGACAGGTCACTTGACTTACGGCGTAACTCTGTCTATAGGTTACGCCGTAATTTCTTCCTGTAGCAACCCAGTTTTCAAAAATATTTACCAAGTTTGTATACTATTGGTAGTTAAATGAACTTTATTAATACAAATATCGTCATTAAACGTTATTTATATTTTATGATCTTTACCTAAGTTTTGTTAACGACAAAAGTAAATTTAATTTTTGTAAAGCATAAAGCTTGTCAAGATTAATAGATATTAAAAGAAGCTTTTCCTTAAATAATATCTTCATCACTCAAGCATTTACATTTTGATTAGTCATATATCAATTAACTTTGATATTCCTCTAAACCATAACGTATGTTAACATTTTTAGATCAAGCATGTTTTAGTTTCTTAAAACAAAATATTACATATGTATTTACATTTAAACATATTTCTAAAAATAGAAAACAACATATGACATCATGTCGTGCATCATTGAAATCTATAGAGGATTTCATAAGATATCTTGTGTGGATTTAGACTCTACATATCTTACATGATCTAGGTTGGATTTGGTTGACATTGGTAAGATTTTGGTAATCTTGATGTCAGACCCCGGCGACACCAAAAGTTAACACGGGCGGAACCAATTTTATGGATCCGTGGTCCGTGGTGACCGCAGAATGTTTTGGCTATAAATAGCAAGCCAAACAAAGTTTTTTTCTCATCCCTTTCTATTATAATCACATACATTCCTTCTCTCTAAAATTTCTAACTCAGTTTCATATCATTATAGTGATCCTCTTTTGTAGCAAAGAAGATCAAGGCATATTCAAGCTTCAACAAATAGTTGGAAGTCTTGTTTGTTTTGTTGTTGTATGATCTAGTCTTGTTCATACATCATTGTTGTACCAATCCATCATAAACTTGTGAGTGTGAGTGGTTAGTATTTTAGTCCTTAAAATACATTGTGTATGGGAGTGGTTGTACCCTTGGAAAAGAACTCGACATCTAGCTTAGTATCGGAAATAGTGTGTAAGCGAAGTGTAAAGGTTTCTCCACCGGTGAAAGGAGCTTGTTGACTAGTGAAGTTAAACTCTCGAGTTGGAGACTCGGGAAGTAGAGTAGGGCAAGGAAAAAGAGTCCTTGTAGATCTAACCACTATAAACAACTTGTCGTAGTTTGATTGTTTCTTTCTCTATTTACTCTTTATATATTGCTTGCATCTTGTTTGATATCCTTGATCAATATCAATTGATAATTACAATAAGTTTCAAAACAAAGATTTTAATCGTTAAACTATTCAACCCCCCTTATAGTTTTCCACAATTGGTACCAGAGCCTCGTTGCTCAAGAATTTCTAAAATATATTGTATTTTATAAACTTAAAACGATCCATGGATTCCGAAAACTTTAAAGAAGGGAAATCTATGCAAAGACCACCAATCTTTGAAACCAATGGATTTATCTATTGGAAAAACCATTTTAAAACATATGTAAAGTCAAAAGATATAGATCTTTGGTTTGTTATAATTAATGGAGACTTTAGTCCTACAACAAAAGATATTTCTAGTGATGATCAAAAGAAATTAATAGCTAAAAATAATGAAGCTAAAATGATGCTTTATAATGCTTTACCTAGAAAAGAATATGAAAGAATTTTTATGTGTGAAACCGCAAAAGAGATTTGGGAATCTTTGATTATTACACATCAAGGAAATTCACAAGTCAAGGATAACAAAATTGATCTTCTTGTTCAATAATATGAACAATTTGTTATCCCTGAAGATGAAACCATTGATTGTGGATTTACTCGCTTTAATACTATTATTACTTCTCTTAAAGCACTTAATGAAACTTTTCGTAGTAAGAACTTTGTCAGGAAATTTCTTAGAGCACTCCATCCGAAGTGGAGAGCAAAAGTAACGGCTATTGAGGAATCAAAAGATCTCTCAATAATGTCACTTGACGAGCTAATTGGAAACCTCAAAGTACACGAAATGGTGATGGAGAAAGATTCGGAGATCATCAAAGGAAAAAGAGAGAAAGTCAAATCCGTTGCTCTAAAGGCAAGAACGGAATCTAGTGATGATGACGAATCTTGCTCCGGTAGTGAAGATGAGGAGTATGCTATGGCCGTTAGAGTTTTCAAAAAGTTCTTTAGAAGAAGAGGAAAGTTCATAAGGCAACCCCGAGATGAAAAGAAGCCATTTCGAAAAGACCGAGATGACAAAAAGGGAAAAGGTGAAAGGAAGTGCTTTAGATGCGGTGATACAAGTCATCTAATAAGAGATTGCCCCAAGCCACCTAAAAGCAAAACTCAACGAGCTTTTGTAAGTGGTGCTTGGAGTGATAGTGAGGATGATGAAGAATCAAGCAAGGACGAGATTGCTCTAATGGTACATGAATCAAATGAGGCACATTCCGACTCATCTTACTCTTCTATTGATGATGACACTTTGCAAAAACATATAATCAATTGTGTGAGCTTAGCTTAAAAATCATAACCAAAAACAAGTTTTTAAAGACTAAAAAGGAATTTTTAGAAAACGAAATTTATGAGTTAAAAGAAAAGGCAAAACGATTAGAAAAAGGGAAAGCAAATGACAATGATTGCAAATCATGTCAAGTGCTTAGTCTTGAAATAGAAAAGCTAAAACTCACACAAGAAGTGCTTATTGAACATAACTCTAAATTTAAAAGATTTAACAAAAATATTGCTTGTGCCGATGAAATAGTAAGAATTCAAAAAGTACCAGGAAACATGAATGGACTAGGTTTTAATGAAGTACTAATTTCAAATAGTCAAACCAAAACGGCCGAAAAAGAAAAAAAACTGTCAAAACTGCTGCAGTACAACACGGACCAGACAGACCCAAAAAAAAGGTTCCGTCCGTTGAAAAATTTGGTGTCGTGGCATCTGCAGCAGGACAGAATGTCTGCAAAACGAACCGTAATGAATTTGTCAAGGTAACAAAGAAAACCAAGGATACTGTTAAACTAAAACCTCATGTTACATTACGAGTAAGACTTGCTAGAAATGAATTTAGATCTAAAACTACTCAACAACGGCCTAAAACACCTATTGCCAAACGCCCCTTTCCCAAGAGCAACTACAACATACAACCCAACTATCAACATGCCGGTTGGAATCAAAACTTCCCTAGACTATATCAAACTCCAAATTACATGCCATGGAACCCTTACCCATCATTTCCATACATGAACCAAGTAAATGGTATGTTTAACCCAAACGGACCCATGAGATATTGGGGACCAAACGCTTGAGTTATTTGTGTCATAGGTATGATTGAAAGTTGGATTAGAACCTGATGAGTGGATAAAAGATAGTGGATGCTCAAGACACATTAGGGGCAACAAAAGCCTCTTCTCAACTTACCTAGAGTATGACGGAGGTAATGTTACTTTTGGTAGCAATCTCAAAAGCAAAATCATTGGCAAATGTACGATCGCACATAACTCCTTAACTATTGACAATGAAGCTCATGTCAATAGGTTAGGATTTAATCTACTTAGTATTAGCCAATTATGTGATAAAAAGTATAAAGTACTATTTGAAGAAAATGTTAGTAAAATACTAAAAGATGGTATCACCATAGCTAAAGAAGTTAGGAAAAATAACTTATACGTCATGAAAATAGATAAAATATCTAATGACAAACTTTTCCTAACAACCTTATATGATAACTCTACTCTTTGGCATAGACGATCAGGTCACGCTAATATGAGACTCTTCCAAAACCTATCCTCAAAAGAGCTAGTTAGAAACCTACCAAAATTAAAACTTGACCAACATTTTTGCGACGTTTACAAAATTGGCAAACAAACTCATAGTAGCCATAAGGCTAAAAACATGGTGTCCACATCTAAGTGCCTAGAGCTTTTGCATATGGACTTGTTTGGTCCATCCGCTATACGAAGTTATGGGGGTAACCTATACACTTTGGTCATAGTAGATGATTACTCAGGTTCACTTGGACATTGTTTTTGAAAACTAAAAATGAAGCTTTTGATAAATTTGGAATACTTAATAAGAAAATTCAAAATCAACGAGGTATCAACATTGTGTCAATCCGTACGGATCATGGCCGCGAATTTGACAATGAAACACAATTTGGAAACTTTTGTGATACAAATGTGTAACACCCCCAAATCTCGATACAGCGGAAGAATTAATCAAGTTTTCGGGGCGTTACTATTAGATTGGTATCTCACACAAGTATTGCAAAAAGATAGTCATTTAACATTCAAAACCAATCCCAAATTTAAGTATTCAAAACATTTCATCCAAAAGTATAAATATTAGGCCCAAAACATGATTGAATAAAATAAGTCCCCAAAGTTTATCAGAGTCAGAAATGATCCTTGAACCCCGCCTTCTTGCCAAGCTTCCACCGATCACGTATTCCAAACATCTTTCAAATACCTGAGAAATCATGCTAAAAGGTCAGCTTACGCTGGTGAGTTCATAGGTTTAAGTTCAATAAAATCATAGTGGACCTGTAGGAGTTGATTTGCTATGCAAGACCTAAGATAGATAAATACCGTTTGCACACACCGATCCTACCCGGATCACCAACCATATAACCATATCTCGCATTGGCTCTCTCTCTCGCTCTGTGGTCTTGTGTGAACTCCTTTCCGCCCATTATTGATCTTCACTCTAAGTGAGCAGGTGAAAGCAGTTGAGGTGATAGCAATAGTAAGCAGGGAAGCAGAAGCAAAAGGTCTTCAAAGAACTTTTGTGTAAGCAAGCCCCGCCGCCAGCTTCCACGCAGACAAAAAAAGTGAGCCTCTCCCATGACTTTCCGGACCAACCAACCCGGATCTGTCCTCGCGAGTCTCTCTGCATTTTGGAAGCAGAGCATGCAGAAAAATCGAGCAATGGACGTACGGTTTTTAGGGGGATCTGGTTGAAAAACCGGTCGGCGCCCACCCGACTAGAGGGGCTGAGAAATTAATAGAGGAGTCAATTTTCATTGAAGATCGAGGAATCAATCTCCCAATTATGCCATTCGGAAGAAGTCTTCTACGAGAAAGACAATTCTAAAGAATGGGACTTTAAGAAACTTTTACGACTCTAGTCCATCACTGTCATGGCGACCTCTAGAACAGTTGCCAACCCCAGACTAGGTCGAGGTAGAAGTCTATTGTTAGCTGGGCAACAGTTCAACCTAGGCTAAGGCAACAACTACCGCACATCTATCTAAACAGTCAAGCATATAAGCAAATCCAAATAGTTTTAAAGATCCAAAAACAGTAGCATGATTCTCACCCCAAAATAGTTCAAAACATAGATAAAAGTGGGGCTATGAAACTCACCTTAGCCACAGCAATGCACTATTCTCTATTGACACGACTGACATCTAAAGCTAATCTCCAAGGCATCCAGATGAATGTACGACAAGTACGATAGAATAGAAGTGACGTAACCTAATGCGTATACGATAATCTTAAAATACGGCTTATACGATAAAGAAATCAATAAAAGTAATGTGCTGTAGTTTTCGTGGATCATTCATGTCGTTACTTTCAAAAGTACCTTATCGTTCCCAAAAGTTCGTAATTAATATCTCAAAGTTTAGTTTTAACGTTTCGTGTGGTGGAAAGAAACATAGACGCGATGCTTAACTCACGCGAAAGAAAAGAAGACATCGACATAATCGAGACATACAGTCCATAACTCATGCCAAAAAGGAAAAGATATTGACAAAGTCAAGAAATACCGACAATATTCAAGCTAGTCAAAAACTAGAAAACGACGACAACTATTTAGGACACATAAATAGATTAACTTTCGATAATTTCCCCATGATCCCAATGTACATGTTTATTATATAAGATAAGTTTCCTATCGCTCAATCAATAAGGGTTTCTCAATCGTTACCCGCATTTATACAAGTTTATAATAGAGTACGTTTTATAAGGTATATTATCGTAGTACATTATAAATGACACGTTCGTTTATTCTAACATTTCCAAATCAATATGACTTCAATAAGTTATATTATCAAAATAATATTTCCCAACAAGTTTATAAATGCTAACATGTGTTATAAAACACGAGTTACCATCGTATTTAATAAGGGTTTATAATAGATTAAACTATATCCGTCAGTAATATATATAGTTATATCCCTCAATAGCAGCTTAGATGTGAAAATGAAATATTTAGTTTTATCGTAACAACAATTATACTAAACTCTTTTTAACCAAAATGTTTCATAGAGTACAGCATACTCATCAATATAACTGTTATCAAAAGTTTATAAAAGATATTTTGTATTTATAAAACATAAGTCATTCTCGTTAGTCGATAAAGGCTTTTAGTTAAATAAAACCATATTTATTGATATAAAAGTCATCACGTGCTTTAGAAAACACGAACTATTGTCATAGTAAATAAAGGTTTATAATTAAACGAAACCGTATTCGTTGACGATATATATCTAATTATCTCGCTATTAGTTAATACGTGACAATAAAACACTTAGACTCGTTGTAAATCAAATATATCAAACTCATAATCAAAATAATCCCGTATATCAAATGTTACTTCGAGTTTATAAACCATATATGCTATAACGTAAACGTAATACTCAGTATTACTTATAAATTGCCTACTTAGTTCCTAATGTTCATTACTTTGTTTTACAAATATTTACTCCTCTTTAACTTATGTTTTATATCATTTATCCGACAGTTCTATTCCGGTTATCGTTGTATAGTGAGTTGTTACCATTTCACGTCATTAAGTATATATATATACCACAAGTTTACCCGTCGACATATACTAATTACCACTTCTTTAGAAATCGTTAATTCATTTTAATCAACCATTCTCGACATGAAAACTATTATCGTGTCTAAATGAAATTAAAACGGTAACTTAATTTGGCTTATACCATTTATCAAGTCTTAATTTAATTTAACCCGCAACCCGTTAAACTCATGCCATTCATTAAATTTATAAGCCAAGACAAATTAACACCAAGAGATTATTCGGGTCAAACCCGACCTAACCCCATTTCAATTCAAACGCACCCTAGTCTGTGACAGGAACTAAACCACCAATTTCAAGTTATATCTCAAATCTATTCCAAGCGCATTAGTGACCATATTGGGTTCTTGACCCACCTCGTTTCTGGGTTTCTGACCCGTGACCATATCGACACAAACACCACACGGCTAACCGCTATAACGAGTTACACAGTCAAATCCGAGACCGAAATAAATCCGAACACCAAAAGTACGAGACCAAACTGAATCCGAGACCAAAATTAATTCATCTTACTGCTTTTGGAGACTCACCTACACACGACTCGTACTCAAAATAAACGAAACCCAAATGTTAACTCGGTTACCACGCGAATGATTTGTTTATGTTTTATAAATCTTGTTTTCCTTATACTCATCCACGAAAACAACACAAATTACTCATATATATACATATGCTTTGGTAAAACAGAAAATAACACAAAAGAGATGAGGAGAGTTTTTACCGAGAAGAAAGAGAGGCGAGAGAGAGCTTCGTTGGTGTCCCATACGAGTACAACTCGTATACCAAGTCCAAGCAAAGCTTTTTAAAACGTTAACCCATAAAACCCTAAATATCCGAATCTATATTTCAAGATTTGGAGCGCGTGTGATTGATTGAGGGTGCGTCGTTTGCAGAAATAGAACCACCACAACCCGATCTACAAGATGAGGTAAGCGGTGTTGATGTAGGAGGTGGCCGGATGTTGAAACAAACAGACCTTGATAGATCTTGAGCTCGTGGATCGTTATATATGCCTATGTAATCACAAGCACAATAAAAGACAATCTCTACTACTTATATTTATCAGCGGAATATAAACACAAGTAACAAATAACTAAGAACTCTTGTGATCCTCTATGGATCTTTATATTAACTAAAACTGAGTTTTTCCAATCGGTGCATAACTCATTCTAATGTGTTCCTTTTATAGACAAGGAACCCTAAACAATATCGCTAAACCGTTTCCCAAGAAACGTATAATCATAAAACTAAATAAGATATACACAATCACTTCCTAATAAAGCTCATGTATATCCACACTAAATAAACTAAACACGGAATAAACACTTTCGCAGAAACAGACTAATAACTATTATACTTCAGCAGATTATGTCTTCGGCAGAATCTACTCTTCTTCAGTTGAAACACTTCGGCAGTAATTTCAGCATAATCCAAACTTCACATAATTCCCAACAATCCTCCCCTAAACTGGAATTTGACTTGGTTAAGTTCCAGTTTCTTGATAGATCTTTAACAAAACAGATCCAGAGGATTGTACACGAACAACATCAGCAAAGAATCCAAATAAAAACATCGCTATGATGACAAACTTCGAATCTCCAGATCTTTGCAGCAACAAATGACAATAGATACATCAAAACAAATTAGTTTCATACTATTCTCACATCTAGGTGTGTTAACTCCTGTGAGAGGTGAATCATGGAAAATAATGGATTTGATGTCTCTTTACCAATAGCCATCACTACTGGAGTAGCCATATGTTTAAGTTCGTAAACTATGGTACACTGATAACCATCTGATTTATTGGCAAACCAGCAACCATATAAACGGATTTGAAATGTCTTTACCTGTAGCCGTTTGCTCAGGACTAGTCAATTCTTAGAATTGGTGAATTGATAACCAAATATGGAATGCCACTGCCTTTACCACAAGCCATATACATGTGGGCTAGTCAATTCTTGGATTCCAATAAGGAATAAACCATGGTGAATTGAAAACCATACAACACTCAGCAATTAAGCATGGGTGGTTGCATACCCTATGATTTTTAGCAAATCATTATAGCTATCAACAGATTTGATGTGTCTTTACCAAAGCTGTACCCTTTGGACTAGCTAACTCTTTGACATACACAAGGTATATCTGGTGAGTCAAGAACCAACAAAAGTTTACAACAAACCTGCAGAAAAAGTTAGAGAAACTCAAAAACATTTTTTTTAACTAATAAATAAAGAAAGAAAACAAATATTACAACATAGTACAATCAAGATGAACCTTTATGTGACAGAAGTTGATTTTTAATCAAACCAACACATTGAGTAGCATGAAGCTCATCATTGCCAACTGGATTAGGAGGCACTTCCAACTTCTGTCTCAGCAACCGTTCCATAAAAGTAACCGATAACGGATAGAGCTTATCCGATAGCATACACAAAATCATTCCACATGTGGTCTGAACCACATGAACACAAGGCAAAGGATAAAATCTCCAACTCTCAATCTCCCACTTATGAGAATTCTTCCAAACAGAATACCCTTTACCATATGGAGAATGAGAATCGAACAAAACCGGAAGATCACCCAACAAATATAAACCAGAACCCGTTGCTGGATGAAACTTATAATACTAAATGACATGTGCATACAACATCCGCAAATCATGTCTAGTCACCAAATGAAGAATGTCCTTCAAGAAATTGAACTCAATAGCAGTATCATCCAGTCGATAAATAGTGTTAAGCTTCCCAGCTTTCCAATTAACTAATACCACATGAGTTCCTTCAGGAAAAACTTCAACAGGTCCAACTTCAATAAAAGTAGATTCATCAGCCTTGAGATCCAAATAAGGAGTCTTTGAAGAATGTTTCCTAGCCAGTCTGACATAACTCCTTTTAACCAAGCTCTTCTGCCTCCTACCACCAATGTTATCAGTATCAAGATGTAGATCATTTGCCTGACTCAGAGAATCACTCAACTCCACACTAGACAATGCTTCAGAAGAAACCAAAGAAGATTCAGCAGAAACAACCACATCAGAAGAAGGAGTAGCTTCAGAAGTTGTGTCAGAAGTAACAACTGGAGCGAGTACTAGCGGCAAAACTTCATCAAAATTATCCACTATTTCAACTGTTTTCTATCTCTTAGCTTTAGGAACATCAGACATTGAATCAATTCTTTCCAATTGAGAAGAAGAAGTAGAACCAGAGGAAGAAAACTTCATAACCAGATTATACTGTCTAATCAAAGCATCATCAGATAAAGCACTGATTTGCTTCATTGACATACCAGAATTATAAATAGCAGAATTCTTCACAACTCTCCTCATATGATTCCTCTTCTGAACTATAGTCATGGGTTTGTCTCTTTGAGCTTGATATCTTTGAGCAATAAGAGCTTTCCTCTTTGCAGCTGCTTCTTGCTTCCGTAGATTACCAAGAGCCACCATTTGATCCGCAAAATTCTCATTATCAAAAGATGCTCCTAATATAAGTTTTGCAAGATTTGGATCAGATGCACCTTGAGTAGTATAAGCATCCCATTGATCATCAGTGATCTTAGGAAGTAATGCATCAAGCTCTAATTTCCTTTCAAGAGACAAATTAGAATCAGACTGATCTTGAAGAAATTTAGCAACAACACGACTCTTCTGCATATTCTCATAATCAGCAAACATCCGAGCCTGAGCTTGATTTTCTTCTTCAGTCACCATACCTTTATTAATCATATCATCAATCACATCTTCCTGTCCTTTGTCAGAAGATGTCTCAGTAGAACCAATTTGAGCTTCAGAAGGAACAATCAAATCAACATCAGAAGAAACAGGTTGAGACAATTCCTCAATAGGTGTAGAGAAAACTTCAGAAGAAGAATTCAACTTATACATTCTTCCAGCTATAAAAACTTCATCATCATCTGCTGAAGGTGAAACATTTGGTTGTTCTTGTAAAGCTGAGGTTTGATCATGATCAGAAGCAACCTCCTCAACTAGAACATCAGCAGATGCATCAACCACATTTGGCTCCTTTGAAGTGTCAGCAGATACCTTTTTCAAATATTGTCTTCTTCGTTTTCTAGTAAATATAATAGGCACCTTGTTCCCAGAAGATTCAGCAAGAGGAGAAGAAACATCAGATGTAAGAGCTACATCAGCCAAGATTCCAAGAGATGCATGAAGATTCTCTTCATCCTCCTCTTCAGAAGAAACCAAACTTCTCTTTTTACCCTTCTGACTCAGTAATTCCTCCAAGTTCTCAACTTTAGTTTCCAATTCCACAATCTTATTACCAAGAATAGACTTGGTCTCTGCAAGTTCTTTCTTAAGATCAGACACCTCACCTGCATACTTGTTCATCAGAGCATATAACGAGGTAAGTGTAATAGGATCCTCATCTGCATCAGCTGATAGCTCAGTTGTAATTGGAACTTTATTTGACCGTTCAGGAGTAACATTAACCTGATCAACATTAGAACATCCTTCACCAAATGGATTCCTAATAGGACTTGGTGTAGGCAATCTATCAACATCAACCTGAACTTCATCAATAGAAACTTGTATAGGTGCTTGACTAGGACTTGGTCTAGGTGAAGGTATAGATGCCTCAGCAACAGCAGAAGGGCCCTCATCAACATCAACTGAAAGATTAGCATCAGTAGTATTGGAAGAAGGTAAATTAACAACATTAACCTCATCAGCAGTCTCATTCTCCTGAGGCAACATGGCAGCTAATAAAGGAAAATGTGTCCCTTCAAATTTAGTTCTCATCGAAGCAAATAACTTAGAAGTTAAAACACCTATGGGATAAAAAGCTTGGGTGTGGGTAGGAACATTCAATATCATCTGTAAGAACCTAGGGTACATCAAAAACTTACCCTTTTTCCTAGTTATGTTCTCAGACATATTATCAAAAACAAAATTAGAAAAATTATAAGTCAAACCCTTTGATAGACAAATAATACCACATCCCAATTGAGTTGAAAACTGATCCCATCCTCCAGACTTATTGCTTACACACTGGAGCAACGTATGAACCAAAAACCTCCACATAGGACAAAGCTGATTTTTTAACCACATATCAGTCCTCGTACCTTGATATCCAATCGCTCTAAGCCCTTCAAGTACCATCGTAGCATCAGAATGATAAACTCCATTCTCATCATCCAAATGAAGTTGTCTTCTGATCAGTACCTCTGTCACCACATACTCTCTTCCATCAACCCTTGCAACTATCTCAGTATCACTTCTTTTCATAGCCGACGCCCAAAATTGAGTAACCAAGGATTCATATATAGCATCCGGAGAATGTGTTAAAGCATAATGAATCTTTGATCTTTGTAAGAATGCAATCATCGGCCTATACAACTCATCTCCCCGAGCAGTTCCCAGAAAAGCGACCTTATTATGATCATGTTTGAATTGAAGCGCCATTAGAGATTTTGAAAATTAGGGTTACGATTTGCACAAATGGAAGTGTTTTGAATGAGAGTAATAAGCAAATCACTTAAAATGGGATGAATATATGCCAGTAGGGAATAAATAGAAATTTACCAATTTTGGTCAAAGTTGACCAATGATGACGTGGACTTTTACTATTACTCGTATTCACTTATAACTTCAGTAGAAACGGAAACCATTCTGCTGTAGTAGAACCATCAGTAGAAACAGATTACTTATTCAAGAAGCTTCAGTAAATATCTTTTTACTGTTTCACCCACTTGCATTAAATCTCATCACCACTTGAAACCGTCTATAAAACAATCCCAATGCACATATACCTCTTCATCAAAAACCCCCAAATATCCTTCCAAACCTAATTCCACCAATACTCAAAATTAGCCATAATAAACCATGAGTACCAAACCTGAGATCATAGATCTCATAACAACATCCTCATCATCATCATCATCATCTAGTGAAGATACCAATCCATGGCTTCATTACTTTCCAAAACCATATCCACGACCAAAGAAATCACCCTTTCTTCCTTCATCAGAAGATGAAAGTGTAGTGAATCCAAGTGATTCTGCTGATGATTCTGATGACTCCTATAAGGAGGGAACATCTTACTCCCAACCCCCAGCACCTCGACCTCAAAGAAGGCCACGAGCCAAAAATCCACCACTTCCAGAAGATAGAGAGGTGGTTCTTGGTCTTTCTGCATCAGGTTTTGGTGCATCATCACATATCGTATAAGGGAAGAACTTAAGGAGAGTAGATGGATTGCATTTTGGTTGAAATAAATAGATGAAGCACAAAGGACACATTGTTTTTCTCCATCATCAAATGTGGTCATTGTCATCATCAACGTTTGCATCAATCCATCCTCTCCATTTTGATCCTTAGCATCTTGTTAGTGTTGGTTATGCATGTCACAAAAGCATAGCCAGCATTTAGTGTGAAAGATGTGAGCGATCATGCATATCCAACAGCCTGTTAGATGTTGGAACGGATGATATGTAATAGATTAGGATTAGTAGATCATGTAGATGCATTTGATGTTATTAGTACTCTGTAAGCTGTAAGCTGTAAACTGTTTCTTGAATGAATGAATGAACCATTTGCTCAATTTGCTTCAGTACTTCTTTTGAATGAATTGTATTACTTCAGTACATCATCTTCAGAGGAAACAAATGACACTCTTCAGCACTTTAAATTCAGTAGAAACACGCTTAAACTTTCTTGACCATATCTCAACTGAACAGAATAACCACTCTGCAAAACAGAACAAACACATACACAAACACAAACCAACAAAGAGAAACACACTAAGATTACATTAGCTGGTTAGAGTTAGATAAAATCAAACAAATATACAAGTTTACATAGCAAAATGCAAAGTTATACACAAATCCTCCCCTGAGGCATATGCCTCCCCTGAGGCCTATGCCTCCCCTTAAACTTTGCAGTTAAGGGTTAAGCATGCCAATATGGACCACAAGGTGTTGAAACCTTGGTCCCTCAAAAGCCTTTGTTAACAAATCTGCCACATTATCATCAGTATGAATTTTGACCACATTTATCAAATTTTTATCATATGCATCTCTTATAAAGTGGTGCCTGATTTCAATATGTTTTGTTCGACTGTGAAAAACTGGATTTTTAACAATGCATATGGTACTTTGATTATCAATAAAAATTGTCGTATTCATGAAATTGTACCCATAATCCAACAACTGATTTTGAATCCAAAGAACCTGTCCACAGCAATTAGCAGCAGCAACGTACTCTGCTTCAGTAGATGAGGTAGCCACAATAGTCTGTTTCTTGCATTGCCAAGAAATCAATCTCTTTCCAAGGAATTGGCAACCTCCAGTGGTGGACCTCCTATCCAGATTAGCACCAGCATAGTCACTATCACTATAAGCTTCCAACTTAAAAGGAGACTCTTTTGGGTACCAAAGACCTAGAAGAGGTTGGCCTTTGAGGTACTTAAAGATCTTCTTAACAGCATTGAGATGGGAAGTCAGTGGAGTAACTTGATGTCGTGAACAAACACTCACAGCAAAAGTAATATCAGGCCTTGAAGCTGTTAAATACATCAAAGAGCCAATCATGGACCTGTACAGATGAACATTCACAGGTGGATCAGCTTTATTGTTGGTCTTTGTTTTTGGAGCTTCATAAGGTGTAGTGGCAGTCCTTACACCTTCCATACCAAACTTCTTCAAGATGTCCCTCACATATTTGTCCTGACTGATAAAGATACCATCAGGTTTCTGCTGAACTTGAAGACCCAAAAAGAAAGTCATCTCTCCCATGGCACTCATATGAAACTCTCCCTTCATAAGCTCCTCAAACTCCCTGCACCAAGCTTCCTTTGTGGATCCAAAAATAATGTCATCCACATACACTTGCACAAGAATAATGTCAGTGGAATTCTTCTTTAGGAAAAGAGTCTTATCAATTGCACCTCTTCTGTAACCATGCTTTAGGAGAAATGTAGAGAGCCTAGCATACCAGGCTCTGGGTGCCTGATGTAGTCCATAGAGAGCTTTGACCACCTTATAAACATGATTAGGATGATCTGGATCTTCAAATCCTTTAGGTTGAGTGACATACACCTCCTCTTCAATTTCTCCATACAAGAAGGCTCCTTTAACATCCATCTGATAGACCATAAAACCCATATAGGATGCATAAGCTAAGAAAATCCGTATTGCCTTAACTCTTGCCACTGGTGCAAACACTTCATCATAATCGATCCCCTCCTCTTGTCTATACCCCTGTGCAACTAATCTGGCTTTGTTTTTAATGACAACACCTCGAGCATCTCTCTTATTCTTCAGAATCCATTTAGTCCCAATAGCATACTTGCCATCAGGTAGTGGTACCAATATCCAAACCTGCTGATTTTGAAATTGTTGCATCTCATCCTGCATTGCTTCAAGCCAACTTGAGTCTTCAAGAGCCTGAGTAACACTGGTTGGTTCCACTTGTGAGAGAAAACAAGCAAACAAACAATGCTCATAGTCAGTGTGATTGTCTCTCTGCTGATCTGAGACATAAGAGATAAAAGCCACCTGACCAAATTTAGAACGCGCCACAGTACCTCTTGTTCTAACAGGTGCATTAGGATCACCAATAATATTAGACTTTGGATGAACATTGTTGATCCTTGTAGTAGTAGTGGTGTTGACATCAATGGAGGAATCAAGATTAGTCACAGTAGGTTCAAAGTCAGTATCATAGGAAGGTGTATTGAAGATTCCTGCTTTAGGTTGATGATGACCAAGATCTGAAGGTTTTGGAAACCTTGTATAAGGTTCTCCAAGGTCTGTTGACACTCTAGTAGAAATAGGAGTAGAGTCAACATGTCTTTCAGCCGAATTGGAGAGGTGAGGAGAAACATAACCACTTTCAGCAAAATTGAATTTTCCACTGATTGCTTCACTTGTACTATTTTCAACATTCCTCTCAGCTTCTAAATTGGCTGCATACTCTTGTTTCTTCAGTCTGGCCAGATCCTCAGCATAATAGAATTCATCTTCACCCACATCAGTATAATCTTTAGAAGTGTTACCTACAAAATTGTTAGGGGAGAATGAAGGCACTACAATGGGTTGTTCATCATCATCAGACCCACTATCAGAATGAGCATCCAAAGTTTCTGCACTAGTAGTTGGAGATGCTTGAGAATCTGCATTTTGATTAGCCAGATGTCTAGAATAACCCAAGTAATCAGTCAAGTAATCAAGGCCAAATGACCAAACATGACCCTGTCCTTGAACATTAGGCTTGTCTTCTAGATACCTCAGATTCAATGTCTCCTCAATCTTCTTAGCAGATACATTGTAAACCCTGTATGCCTTACTATGAGCAGAATACCCCACAATATAACCATCATCAGCTTTCTCATCAAATTTGCCCAATGGATCACTTGTATTCAAAATTGTCACTTGGCAGCCAAACGGTTTAAGGTAATGAATTACAGGAACTTTCCCAAAAAGAAGTTCATATGGTGTTTTAAGGTGTGGTCTAGTAATGGACACTCTATTTAGTACATAACAAGCTGTACCAACAGCTTCAGTCCAAAACATGGTTGGAAGTTTAGAGTCTGCTAGCATTGATCTTGCAGCCTCTATTAGGGTCCTATTTTTTCTTTCTGCCACCCCATTTTGTTGAGGGGTTCTTGGAGTGCTATAGTCCCTCTTGATTCCTTTTGAGCTACAGAGTTCTATAAGTAGTGCATTCTTGAACTCTGTCCCATTATCACACCTAATTCCTTTCACCTTTTTGTTCAACTGATTTTCAATAAGGGTAATGAAGTCTTTCAATACTTCAGATGTTTCATCTTTGGTCCTTAGAAAGAATACCCAACAAAATTTGCTATAACCATCAGTGATCACCAGACAAAAATATTTATGATCAATGCTTCTCACTTTAGTTGGACCAAACAGATCCATATGAAGCAGCTGAAGAGGTTCAGAAATAATGCTTACTGCTGTAACAGGAACACCTTTGTATGAGGCTCTGTGTTGCTTTCCTTTGTTGCATGCAACACAATTATGATCATTGGTGAATACTTTGGCAGGAAGACCTTGAACTAGGCCTAGTTTAGAGAGCTGGTTTATGGTCTTAAAATTGACATGGGCCATCCTTCTGTGCCATTTGGTGGACTCATCCACATATGCTTTAGTCACCAAACATGTTAAGTCACCTGCTGGTTGGACATTAGTTAAGTTGAATGTATAAAGATTGTGACTTCGAGGAACTTTCAGCAGTATTGAAGTTTCTTCTGGGAGTTTGAAGTCTTTAGATAACACAAGACATTCATCCTCTGTGAAGAGTACTTTATTCTTAGTGTCACAGATTTGTGAGACTGAAAATAAATTGAAGTGTTGAAGCTCCTGGACATAATAAACATTCTCAAAGTCCAGCTGAGGTGTTTTGATGGTCCCTTTCCCAGTAATTCTGCCATCACTTCCTCCAAAGGTTACATTGCCTCCTCCTTCAATGGGTACAAAGTTATGCATCATGTCCCTGTTTCCTGACATACTTCTAGAACAACCACTGTCAACAATTCCAACATCTTTATGCTTAAGGGGATGATCCTACAACAACAACAAAATTATACAGATAATTAGTACACTATGGAGGCTCAAGTCATTGCTGACTTGAACCTGCCTTGTGGATCATATGAGTTATGCCAAGCAGAAGAATAAGATCCACTATTGTTCTTGGGTTTCCATTGAAACTTAGGTCCCTGTTTATTCCAAGAACAACCTGCTGAGGTCTTGACAGCAGTGTCCCAATACCCTTTCCCATCAGTCATAGGGTTAACATATCTAGGCCAAAAACCATTTTTAAAATATTCACTGGTTGGTTGAACATATGGTTTTACAACTGGTTTCCTCCAAGAAAGAGGAGTATTATAATTTGTAGCTTGTGGAACATAAGGTGGTATATCATTCACATTTGTCCACATTGGTCTAGATTTCCTAGAATCACCATACCTATTTATTCTTTGCTCATGATAATCACAATCCTTAATTAAATGAAATTTACTTCCACACACAAAACATTTCTTCTGATTAGAAGATTTATTCAAACCAAAAGATGTATTATTACAAGCAGAAGTATTCAAACCAAAACCATGAAAAGAATTGTTTTTAACAGTACTATTATGCAAAGAATTAAAATGCAAGTCTTTAGAGGCAACTGTCTTGGAAGTGGATTCCTTGGCAGCAACTCTGACATGCTTATTGGTAGTCTTGGGTGCAGGCAGGGGTGAAGACTTGGGAAGGTCAGACTTGGGAAGGTCAGACTTGTCATTTGAATCACACTCTGTAGACCCTTGCTTGGAGGACTTGTCACTGTTAACACAAGAGACAAAGTCATTAGTAGAAGTATTAGGGTCTGGCATGTCTCTTGACTTTCTGCCATACAGATGGTGTGATCCATCAAAGTCTTTAAGAGTGGAAAGGTCAATGGGCATGTGCTCACCTCTAATTGGTCCTCGCACAGCATGTAGGTCACCTTCTTTCACAAAATTAGCTAGGCCTGCTGATGTAGATTTACGTGTGTCATCCCTAGCTTCTAAGCCTACATATTTCTTAAAACCTAAAGCCACTGTAGAATTAGAAGCTTGACTACTATAAATAAAACTAGCTAACTTATCTCCATTCATTATCCATTCTTTATGCCTAGCAATTTCCTCCTTAAGCTCTAGATTTTCTGACTCTACATCTGCTCTTAACTTCTCAGACCATTTTAATTCATTTTTAGCACATTCAAGATCCCTTTCTAAAACACCTATTTTCTCATCATACGCTATTTGATTCTTCTGAAACCAAACCTTTTGTCTTTCTAGTGTTTTTAAAGCCTGTTTATAAGCTTCAACTTCCACATAGCATTCATTATATTTAGGTTCCAAAATATCATAAGCTTCTTTGAGTGTATTATAACGCTCACTACAACCAAACAAACAGTTTTGTACCTGAGAGATGCCCATCAAGGCAATCTGATCATGCCTATCCTCTGAAGTACAGCTTGCAATCAACCCAACATTATCAGGACCATCATTATCAGCCTCCTCATGTTGCTTCCAGTCCACATTGCTATCCAGAGTGACCAAAGCAGCTGAACCCTTTGAAGTTCCTGCCTCCTTCTGATACTGCTGATAAGAAGAGTATCTTGTCTCATCACCAGCTTTCCTGTCTTTGCATTCTCTAGAAAAGTGACCCATCTGTTGGCATGTGAAGCATTTAACCTTCCTCTTGTCAAACCTTGCTGGATCTCGTCCTTTGAATCCAAACCTTCTGCCAGCTTTGCGCTCAAAGTTCTTGATATCCATGGAAAGCATGGCCACCTGCCACCTCAGCTTCATCTCTTCCATCTCAATCGGGTCCACCTGATCAAAATCCTCATAAGCCAGATCCTGCTGAGGATCATAATCAGCAAAGAAGGATCCTAAAACATCTTCCATAATGTTACTCGATTTAGAGTGAGAACTTGATGAAGGAGCAGCATAAGATGATGATGGATATGGGCTTGGACCATAACTTGTCTTTGGAGTAGAGGCTCCAACGAATGCAGTGTGACTAGCAGAAGAAGATGATCGAAAAGGGCTTCTTACATCATGTTCAAGAGCTTTAAGTTTGTGGTACAGCTCATCAAACGTAATCATGTCCAAACCACCTTTAGCTTTTAAAGCTATGCTTACGTGTAGCCAGGAAGGAGGTAAAGACCTCAGAAACTTAGAGTTACAGTCATCATTATCTGGCTTTGCCTGCAGCTGATTCAACTGACTTAAGATCTTGTGAAACTTGTCATAGCCCTTGTGTATTCCTTCCTCTTCAGAGATTTGAAAGTCCTGAAACTGTTGTCTCAGCATGGACTTCTTCAGTCTCCTAGACTCCTCATTCCCACCGAACTTTGCCTTAATTGCTAACCATATATCCTTGGCATCTTGCATGAAGTGAAAATCACTCAAGTGATCCTCAGGAATAGCTTGTAGGAGAATGGTTCTGACCTTGGTTTCTCTCTGAACCGCCAGCAACTCTTCAGCAGATTTGGGGGGAACATTCATCATCTTACCCGTAGCATCCGTGGTAGTTCTCTTCAAACTGTTTCCCTTCAAGACTATCTCCCATAGATTCCAATCAATGTTGGAGATCCAGTTCTACATCTTCATCGCCCAAAGATCATATTCCTCCCTTTTAAGGTAAGGAAACTTAGCATTGCTATTAGAGAGACTTAGTTGTTGCAGATGGGTGGAGTTTTGGTTGTTGGTGATTTCAGTATCAACCTCTGAACCAGGCATGATGATTTTGTTGTGGTTGTATGGGTGTTTCAGAAAAACTTGTCCTTAGTATCGTAGAGACTCTCACGAGGCTCTGATACCACTTGTTGAAACAAACAGACCTTGATAGATCTTGAGCTCGTGGATCGTTATATATGCCTATGTAATCACAAGCACAATAAAAGACAATCTCTACTACTTATATTTATCAGCGGAATATAAACACAAGTAACAAATAACTAAGAACTCTTGTGATCCTCTATGGATCTTTATATTAACTAAAACTGAGTTTTTCCAATCGGTGCATAACTCATTCTAATGTGTTCCTTTTATAGACAAGGAACCCTAAACAATATCGCTAAACCGTTTCCCAAGAAACGTATAATCATAAAACTAAATAAGATATACACAATCACTTCCTAATAAAGCTCATGTATATCCACACTAAATAAACTAAACACGGAATAAACACTTCCGCAGAAACAGACTAATAACTATTATACTTCAGCAGATTATGTCTTCGGCAGAATCCACTCTTCTTCAGTAGAAACACTTCGGCAGTAATTTCAGCATAATCCAAACTTCACATAATTCCCAACACCGGAAGTTGGCCGGATTCCGGTGATGGCGTCGGAACCCTAGGTGGTCACCGGAATTTCTAGAGAGAGAAGAGAGAGATGTTGTGTGTGTTTTTATTAGAGAGAGAAAGAAAATGAGTGAAATGGGAGGAAGTGGGAGTGTGGGGGTATTTATACCCCTGGAGGGACCATTGTTGCAATTTGAGTAAACACAAAGGTGAAGATGAAACATAACACAAGGACCCTAGATGTAACTTTGTAAAACTTTCGTTATATTAGGTTCGGGGCTCATTTTGACTAGTAAACGAGGGATTCGTGACACGAGAGTTACGCCATTGTTTTTAAAATATTATTTTCAATAAAAACGATATAAAATACGACTCGTGTCTCAAATTAAATCATACGATTGCTCAGATCGACGTTTCTCCAATTACGACGCATCGAGGAATTTACGAGTTGTCACAACCTCACCTCCTTAAAAGGAATTGCGTCCTCGCGATTCAATTCAAATTATCCGTTACAGTCTAGAAGGGGTGAGTGAAACAGCACGAGGGTTTATCTTCACGTTCCCTACGTGAATCTAGGATCTTACTACGAGTTTCTATGGACTCCGAAGACAGAGAGGCAACTTTACAAAAGTTGCTAAGTTTCATCATCTATGGTTTCGATAGGTCAACGAAGTTTAAACGTCCAAAGATTAGGATTTCCTAAAGGAATAACGATTTCCTCATCGGCGAGTCATTTCTTCCTATTACACATGAAATGTTGGGAACTCTCTACTGAGTCTCAATGGTAGCTTAAGGCTTTGAGCTACTGGTCTCAATCTAGCAAGGATTTTCCAAAGGATTGATATAGCGGGGATTAAGTTTTCACGTTTACTACTCGCTTCACATACTTTCATGGTGGATCTGTAACCTCAATTCTAGGCTATCTCGGAGGATTGAAGAGATTTACGTTGTCTATGTCTCCAAATGGCTTGTGAGTAACTTACATATCCATCTTAACTTAGAACGGTTTTCTTGGTATCATTTCGAATAAGTTCAGGGTTGCTAAGTTGGGTACTTCCATTACTCCCCAATCATCAGAATTGGCTCTTACGACCATATAGGATCTCTTACGGTGCCTTTGAGTCACTAAAGTGACAGGTATGGTTATAGGAGAAGTTGGCAAGTGATAGGTGTCTATCCAAACCGTAGCCAATCTTGTTAGGCACGCTACGTGTTCTACTAGGGTTCGAATGGTTTCTCTACTTCAGCCATTAGTCTGGAGATGATACACTGCAAGCATATCCAGATCGGTTCTCTCGGCTCTAGGAAGTGATAGATGAGAAATGGGTGTGTGGCGATTGCCATAATCCAGAAAGGATAGAAATCAGCATCTCCTAAAGCACACGGTTTCCTTTACGTGTGGATAAGTCTATTTGTGTAACTTAGGTTTTTCGATCGCACTTCATCCTTAAAGAGTAACAGAGTGATTTGAAGGTTGAGGAAGGAGAATCAGGTGTGTACTAACCAAATGAATCTCAGATAGGGAAAACGGATCAAGGGGATTTCCCTTTTTCCAATAGAGTACCATAGTGGAAAGAATGTAAGGAGCTAGAGTTCGAAGGTGAAGTCTAGCTTATTGGAGCAAGTCACTTTACCGGAGGGAGAGGATGGAGTACCCTTTCACCTCCTTAAAAGAAGATATGAGGAGAGAGAGACGAGCAACGTCATCCATACTTTCCATCTTACTGATTGGCGGGAGGTAAATAGGTTGGTAAGACTACTAACAACTACTTAGGTAAAGGCGGGAATCTACTTCCAAGGTTTCATCTATGGTGTAGCTTATCGTTTGGTGAGAGGTCCGAAAGGTTAGCAGGTGCTTCTCGAAGGATGAGAGAAAGATTATGTGATTGTCCTAGAGAACGTGGTTCAGGTTTCTCCTTAGGATTTCAAGATTCCTGCTGAGTACGAAATCTCTACTAGATGAGAAGTCTAGGAAGTTCAGAGTGTGTCTCTATTAGAAAGTTTTGATTACTACCATCAATCGGTCGGTTGACTTAGCATGATATCTAGGTTAGAGACGAAAGTACGACTCCTAAAAGAGAGTATTGGTTACTAACCACAGTCTGTCGATTGACTCATTGGTGCACTTAACACTTAACGCAAAAGGTTTCAAGGTTCAACTCCAAAATCATAATCTCCAAAAGAGGTTCGACTATTGATCATTATCAATTCAACTGTTAAATACGAGTGAAGGTTAACGACTCTAAGTTGGTTTACTAAAGATTTTCGCATCGATGGAGTGTAAGGTACCATATTGATAAAATAGGGTAGGTATTACCATAACCGGTAGTGTGACGTAGCAGACTATTGTTGACAAACCATGTTGAGGGTTCAATGTTGCTAGAGTCAGCATCGATGGAACAATGTCTAAGGAAAATTCTCAGTGAACAACTTCACTAAAACAAGTCGTTAGATCGTTATCGATAGAGGTACCTAAATAGAGGATAAGGTACGACATCAACAACACATAAGGTACTACCTTAACTGAAAGCTGTTGGCGAAGCAACGTCGACCAGGTGACGTTGTTAAATTCAACATCGAGTGAATGGTAAGGTTTCGGAAGTTTTCTCGACAATCGGTTCAAGACTACGCTTGAGGTATAAGTGTTGGTAACAGGGTTACCAATCGAAATGAGGCTAGATGACAAATCCACGGTGTTACTACTGAAACGACGTGGAATGATAATTCCAACAAGATTACTATCAAAATAGAGTGGAATGATAATTCCAATACGGTTACTTTCGTAATGCGACCGAATGACGTTTTGAAATCGAATACCGATTAAAGGTCGAAAGATGATTTTAACGAAGTTATCAACAAAACGAAGCCGAATAATGATTCAAGGCCAAATGATAATTCGAAGTCAAATGACGAGTTAAAACTCGAAACGAGATCAAAATCACAAAATCAAAAACCCAAAGACCAAAACCAGAACCGAATCCAAAATAGTCAAGACCCAATTCAAAACAGCTCAAAACAATTTCAAATGCTCGGATAAGATCAACGAGTCTTATGTCAAAAAACAATTCGGATGAAAATAGTGCCAATCGGGTCTCACCCGATTTATGGCGAACTACGCTCAAGTGCTACGACCAAGAATTTCACATAAACGAAGACGTATAGTGATGCCAGAAGTATTACGATTCAAGAGGTGTTACGATGCCAGTGTGTCGTGTGTGAGTGCGGGCTTTCGTGATGTTTGGTGAGTGTGAGTGTGCGAGTCCACCTAAAGTTTATCATTCTTAAAACCAATCTTAAACCCGAACAAAATTTTGTTATAGCAATTCCCAGTATTTGCAAAATTCACCTCTGAGACGGACATAGGTGATCAGTCCATGTTCTGCTATCTCTGGCTGAATATAGGTGATCAATCTATATTCATTCGAGGTTCGGTTAGTTATTCTTAAGTAAGGCACAACAAATTATTATAACCAATTCTTAATCTATATTCCCAATTTCAATGTTATATGCCCAAAATGTATTCATTTTCTTATCTCAAAAATATCTCGTTGCTCCATTTAGTTATTAGAGTTAGGTATCATCGTGTGTGTGTGTGGTATCGACTCGACAAGACACCATGAATGCACTCAAATAACCAAAATGCGACTCATAATGACACAATGAGATGTCTAAATAATAAACTCTATAGTTTAATAAGTTTCGGAATGAATAGTAGATCTTATCGAATTCATCAATTCGATAAACTCAACCATTTATTCATGTCGCTTATTATCCACAAACCAGTCACATCCTAACGAGTCATAAGGATAATTCACCCATTAATAACGTTATCTTACGTACATAGCGGGCGCCTATTAGGTTCATCAACCTAATAAGTCCGTTATCCACGTGGATCGATGCTATTAATGTTAGGTCATCCGTAACCCACGCACAACACATCAATAGTATTAAATACTCATAAATGACACCTTTCGATAAACGTGACCTCGAAACATTTAATGACTCATTTATTATAAAACATTTCTATTTTTAAACATTGGTTCCCTTTTTAAAATGTCGAATAACAAGGCGAGCCTTGTTATCGAATGCTTAGAACAAGACCATTTATCATCTATGTTTTCTAGTACTATTTACTAGCATATATATATATATATATATATATATATATATATATATATATATATATATATATATATATATATATATATATATATATATATATATATATAAATTTTGATATAATTTCAATATAAATTTATTCGTTTCAATATAAATTTCAATGTAAATTTCGATATAAATTTTGATATAAATTTCGAGTCATTATTCGTTTCGAGTTCCCAAGCCCGAGTCATGACTCTCGGCTTTTACACAATCATATAGCCTAAATAAATACTAAAGACCACGTTACGGTGTTGTCAGGGTAGTCGAGACTAGAAAGTCACGATAACACCTGACGTAGCGCAAAGTTGACATATATACCATTGAATCCAAAATAAACAATTTTCACAATCCTAATTAATCTCCCAAACAATCTCATACCAATCTCGCCATCTAGACAGACAATCAAACATACCCAACACCATTAAACTCTTCCAATTGACTCTTTCAATTCCCAAACACAACGGATTAACGGGTATCAAATCTAATGTTTGTCAATAACTTACCAATTACCCAGACACCGCAATTAATTTGTTATTCAATTAAGGCTGTTAATTGAAATGTCGTCCGATTCCAAAAAAAATCTGATTCATACCAATGATTCAACGTTAACCAAATAACCACACGTTAGTCCAATTTATTATCTGAAAACAATTACTGGTTTCACATATCATTATAACACTAACGGACATGAATTCATTACTAATAATCAAAACCGATTACCACTTGTTTGACAATTTTAAAGAATAAAATAACGGTTTACGAAAGTTTCGTCTCTAAATCGTGACACGAGACCATACACCAATCAACATCATCGAAATCATTATAGTCCATCATCTAGTTATGACCAAGGACACATAAACATGATAAGATGCAAAAACACGTGAACATGACACAACACACGATACCAACACACCAGTTTACATGTTTTATTAGCTTTAAAAAATTTGATTGGTGCTAAACCGTCAAGTTTAATTACACAAGCTAACCACTTGTGAATGGTCAACCGTAACAAACTTAAAACAGCTCAAACACTAATGCAATTAAGATCAGAGGAATATAGTGGATTCCTGGGTCGTTATGTCCCAACGAGGTGTGAATACTGTAATACAACGACTGTGTATGCTAAAATGATATAGAATATACAAAAAAACAGGAATCTGATTGACTAACACTGAATGTGAATAATAATAGCTCTGTCACAGCTATGTCGTTAAAAACGTGCAATCAGAAACCTAAAAACGTAAAAGATATATAAACGTACGTTTAACCTAAATTAAACGTAACAGTATAAAAACAAATCGATTATAACTATAGTAGGGATTTGCATGTCTTAGCGACTTAAATGCAAATTAAGAAAATTAAAAAGCTAAAATATATTAAATAAACGCTATCACTATTTTTACAATGATGAACGTTTAAAACCTAAAACGTACGTTTAAATAAAATTACGTAAACGTACAAAATAAAACGTGAGTTTTATTAAATAAAATGCCTACAAATATGAAAATGATATTTTTACAATCCTAATAATAAAAGAAAATTATTAGAAAAAGAAAATTATTTTTAAAACTATTTATTTAATTATTATTAAGTAAAAACTAATTAAATGTATTTAATAATGGATTAAATAATAAGAAAATCTAAAATTAACTTAAATAAATGAAATAAAGAATCTGAAAAATCTAAAATATTATAAAATAAATTTTAAAACTGAAAATGTATTTTTTTACACAATTATTCTATTTATTATTAATTATTTACTATTATTAATTACTAAAAACTATTATTGATTTATTAAAAATAATAAATGAATAAAGAAAAATCTGAAACTTTTTACAAAATTCTAAAATAAATAAAAGAAGCTAGGAAAAACATAAAAACTATATGCTATTAACAAAAATAAGCTAATAAGCAAATAAGCTTCTAAGTAGAAGCTATCACTTAGTTTAAAAATGGTTCTTTTTGATATTTTCTTTTTCTGGACTAACTAAGTACTGATATTATACATGTTAACTGAAAACAAAACTTTACAAACTTAAAAATAAGCACATTGAGAGCTTATGAGTCCAACAGTTAAGCTTTTGGCTTGGCTGTTGGAACTCAAGCTATAAATAAGCTTGAAATAAGCTATACATAGGAAACAAAAGCTAAAATGAGATGTACATAAGTTATATTTACAAGTATAAACAATCATGTGTACTGGATTTCACCTATAAGCTAGTAATAAGCTAATGAGCTACTCCAATACACTGCAGTACCAAACAGTCTTGCATACCTTTTGAATGACAAATTAAGCTAAGATTATAAGCTAAAAATGGCAAAATAGGAATTGGAGTAGCAAGCTGAGCTGGTGAGGATTCCAAAAAGCTAAGGATAAATCTGTGAGGTCCACAGATTAGCTTTTGAGGAGCTTATGAAAATCCTACTAAATGACTGAGTATGCTTATATACTCAGTTATGGGACAAACAAAAAGCTTATTGCAGCCCTTATTAATAAGCTGCAATGTGAAATTTAAGTACTGGATCAAAGAGCTGGGTGGATGAGCTTAACATAAAGCTAAAACACACAAGCTCTAGATCACTAATGAGCTTTTTAGGAGCTATTGGAAATGGTGTAAGTTCATGGATTAAATCAGTGGACTGTTATGAATGGGCAAACAATAAGCTCCTTAAAGACTTATCCAATAAGCTCATGAGAGCTCAACAATCACAGAAACATTGAGTATGACTAGTTATCCTCAAATGAAGCTAAAAATCACAAGCTCAAGCTTAAGGAGGAACTTTTCATTGGCTATGGAAAAACTACTCAACTTCACTGTTTGCTTCAGTGAAGTGAGTAAGATGGGATAAAAATTTTGGGATGATTAAACTATGTAAATAAGCTGAAAATGTAAAAACAAGCATGAATATGAACAAAAGGCTAGAAGGGCTACACAAATCAGTAGAATGCACAAGCTAGGGTCAAATCCACAAGCTTCTGCAAGCTCATGAACTAGACAACTAGACCTGTGCACAGGGCATGTTTACAGAGAAAGACTGAAAATAAGCTAGAAAATAAGCACTTAAAAAGCTGAGAAGAGATAAACTAATATTTTACTAATTAAGTTTAGCAGCTGAATTTTAACATCCCAAAAGGATTAAAGCTAAAACTTAATACTGAATCCTACACAAAATTATATATTTTATTCAAAAACGACTATATGAAAATTTGACTTTTAATATTACACTAAAGGTTTGACTAATATGAACTTAGGATTAAATCTATGGACTGAATATGATGGAATAGGTTATAATAAGATGATATTAAGCTATGTTTACAAGTTTTAAGCTAATACTATGAATTTCACAATCTAATATTTTGACAGTAAACTGCTTAAGCAAAATAAAAGGAAATTTGACTTTTTAACAAACAATGACTATATATTATGACTTGACTGATCTACTAGGAACTAATGTAACATAAAACAAGTACAAACAACAAAAGACATACACTGGAGTACTTATATATCAGCAAATCCAAACACACCTTTGATTATCACTTGTCACATGAACTTCAAAGTTTTAAATGATTCTGAATATAAACCAGACTCCAAACATTATATTATCACATAATAAGACTAATTGAGCATAAAATTTCAAGAACACAAGTAAGAAATACAAACTTGTCAAATTTGTGATTCAACTGAGTAACTTTCCAATTTTTAGCACAAGTGAATCTCAATGAACAAACTGCTTATATTAAGCTATAATAACATAAAACAATAACAAAGAAACAAAAAAACATAGAAATCAAAACATGAAAAGTAATAAAACAGTAAATGGTAAAAAAATGGTAAAAATAGAACTCACAAATGATCAAGGCAAACACTGAGTACCAAGCTATAGAAACTACTCCTAGCTTACTGTCAATAAGCTAGAAACCAGAAAATCCATCCAGCTTAGCTTCCATTTCCCAGAACTGTTTATTTGGACCACAGTTGACTTCCATTGACTGGTTTTGATTTTTTTAGTATTTTTCTGAATTTAAAAGTCTAGCTTATTTAAATGAATCTAATAGCCTAGTGAGCTTTTGTCAAGAGCTTATGCAAGCTATAGAATCCATAAAACTATTACTTAACATGAAATTAAAATGACTTGAAAATTAAAGGTAAATTAAGCAAAACATGAAACTGAAAGATAGACTGAAATTAAACTGGAAATTAAATTCCATTACACTAATTTGAGAAATATAACAACATTAAAACATTAAAAGACAATTAATTTAAAGAAAGCTTTAAAAATTATACTACGTGAACAATGGTAAAAACCAAAGTTTAGTCTTCACTCTGTTTCTCTTGATCTTTATAGCATTCTAAGTTCCTATCATCATTCCAATCAAATCCCACTTTAATTTTTGACCTTTGATTGCTCTGAATTCATCCTAGCCTTTGAATTCACTTTTTGGCGCCAAAAGTGTACACGGCTTCTTGGGGCAGTTTGATTGCAATTAAAGGAGTTTGTAGTGTTGTGGAGGTGGCAAGGGGACAATTGAGATAGTTTGGAGAAGCTTTTGGGTCAAGCAGAGGAAAACAGGGGAGATGGGTGAAAAAGTGGTGGGGATGCATTTATTATGGAGTGGGTTGATGTTTAGATGGTGTAAGAGGGTAGGGTGTGAGCTGTGGAGGACAAGTGGAGGGGGGAAGTGGCATGAAAACCACCCTGGTATGGTGACTAAGTGGTTTGGGGGGAGGATGAACAGTGGAAGCTGTTTTGAGCGGGGGTTGACTATTTGACCAGGTTTAAATATCATGGGGGTTGGGCC
>BPTQ01000009.1:214599541-214677487 GCA_019973895.1 Chrysanthemum seticuspe | reverse complement strand
TGTATCAAATTAGTAGGGTTTGAAAAACAGGGTAGAATGAGTGAAGTGACTTCGTTTGTCACTTCAACTCATCAAAAAGGTATCGGTTACTTTTCAAGGAGGAATTCGAACTCGAACACTAAAAATCGAAGTAAACTCCAATTGATCAGTATGAGTTACAAAGACACTAACAACTCGAGAGTACTCGAATAACCTATTCAGAAATTCCTCGAATAACAAACGGGTAAGTATTGTCAAGTGACTAAATTAGGTACTTGAATGTGGTAAAGGTTATCGAGGATTTTTCGAGTAATCACTAGATCTCGAACACACAAAATCGAAATACAATTCGAGTAGGTGGGTCGAGAAACTAGGTCATGAATTTAAATTGTAACGTCGAATAATTATTCCCGACGTTATTCGAAAAACAAACAGGGTATTGACTCCTAGTTAACCTCAAATGAAGCTAAAAATCACAAGCTCAAGCTTAAGGAGGAACTTTTCATTGGCTATGGAAAAACTACTCAACTTCACTGTTTGCTTCAGTGAAGTGAGTAAGATGGGACAAAAAGTTTGGGATGATTAAACTATGTAAATAAGCTGAAAATGTAAAAACAAGCATGAATATGAACAAAAGGCTAGAAGGGCTATACAAATCAGTAGAATGCACAAGCTAGGGTCAAATCCACAAGCTTCTGCAAGCTCATGAACTAGACAACTAGACCTGTGCACAGGGCATGTTTACAGAGAAAGACTGAAAATAAGCTAGAAAATAAGCACTTAAAAAGCTGAGAAGAGATAAACTAATATTTTACTAATTAAATTTAGCAGCTGAATTTTAACATCCCAAAAGGATTAAAGCTAAAACTTAATACTGAATCCTACACAAAATTATATATTTTATTCAAAAACGACTATATGAAAATTTTGACTTTTTAAGTTTATGATCAAAGTTGACTTTGATCAACTTTGATCTGAATTTAATGACTGAATAAGCTATATTATGATACAAGAACATGAAATAAACAAGTATGAACAATATTTAAACACAAATGGTGAGTATGGCCATACAAATCCTCACAGTGATCAAATGAGAGGTCCAAGATGATGATTTTGACTTTTATATGAATATACAATAGGTTTGAATGGCTGTCAACCTTCAAAGAACTCAGTACACTATATAACCACCAAAAAAAACAACTTAGTCTCATCTAATCACCCTTGAATCAGTTGTGCCCAAACACACCTTTTATAGAACCAAATTGAGATATTCAATCCATATCATTGCATAAACTAATTTCATCAAATCCAAAGGTTTTCATTGGGTAAATTAGAACTTTTTCAGTATACATAAGTAGTCACACAAAGGTATACCTAGGATTATCAAAAATTGAGCTTATGACAGTAAAAAATGGATTTTAGACATCAATCAGATTCAAAACATAACAACCTAATTTAAAGCTATAAAATCATTACATAATAACACATAAACATGAAAATATGAAAATTACAACAGATAGATAACTTAAACCATAAAAAGCAAAAATTGTAAAAAGTGGACTTACAAGGTGAATGAACTGAGACTTTGGAACCAAGGATCAAAACCATAACCTATTGTCCTCCATAGGACTCTAATACCATGGCAATCCAGTATGAACCATGCTCCAAGCTAAGATCACCAAGAACATTGATTTTTGATTTTCCATTGTATTTTTCTCTATTTTTTATTTATTTTTGGTTTTAAAGACTACAACTGATTAAAGGTTTCTAAAAGCTTAAACAAGCTTTGTCAGGAGCTTATGTGACCTATAGAGTCCAATAACAACAATAATCCAACAAAAAAGTAAATGACATGAAAATTAAAGGTAACTTGAAAACTTGAAATGTAAAAGATAACTTGCATTAAAATTGTAAATGATGTTTCATCACACTAATTTGAGTTCCATTACACTAATATGAGTTCCATTACACTAATAAAACTTGTAAATGACAGTAAATAAAGAAAGCAATAAAGGTTACACTACATGATTAAACTAAGTCTAAATGACATTGGCTTAAGGCCAAGGTGGTTGTTCTTCTGTCTTTTCTTCCTCTTTTATAGTCTCAGCACTCTTGGTGATCACTCAAAAGTCCTCTCTTTCAATCTGAGCCCTTGAATTGTAGAATTTGATCTCAGCCGTTTAAAACACTTTTGGCGCCAAAAGTGTACACGTGGATTTGAGGCGGTCTGAGAACAATTAAGGAGTTGTGGAGTTATGTGGAGGTGGCAAGGGGACAATTGAGATAGTTTGGAGAAGCTTTTGGGTGAAGCAGAGGAAAAAGGGGAGATGGGTGAAAAAGTGGTGGGGATGCATTTATTATGGAGTGGGTTGATGTTTAGATGGTGTAAGAGGGTAGGGTGTGAGCTGTGGAGGACAAGTGGAGGGGGGAAGTGGCATGAAAACCACCCTGGTATGGTGACTAAGTGGTTTGGGGGGAGGATGAACAGTGGAAGCTGTTTTGAGCGGGGGTTGACTATTTGACCAGGTTTAAATATCATGGGGGTTGGGCCGGGTTTGATGTTGGGCTAGCTGGGTTTGTGTTTTGGATTTGGGTTAAGTAATAACAAAGGATCCGTTTGGTTTAGTTAGTACACAAGGACTAAATATGCAATTCCTGAAAAGTAAGGGACTGATCATGTAAACTTTCCAAAGTTATCACAAGGGTTAAACCTGCAATTATTGGTTAGTACAAGGACAAATGTTGCATAAAATTCCATTTTTATAAGTCCAAGGACTAAAACTGCCAATTTAGAAACTTTAGGGACCAAACTTGTAATTTTCCAAAAGTTTACCATAAGGACCAATTTTGTCATTTATTAATAGTACAAGGTTTATTTTTGATTATTTTCACTTTTAAAATTCACCAAGGACTATATTTGACATTTTTCAAAGTTGAAGGACTAAAGTTGTCAATTTGTGATTTTTAAACTTGGAAGGGTTTGTTTTGACAACTTTTGAATCCTATGGACCTTAAATGACTTTTTACAAGTTTTTGAATTACCAGGGACTAGATTTGACAATTTTTGAAACTTAGGGGACTAAAACTGCTAATTATGCAAACTTAATACGTTTTTCACCAGATTTTGATGTTTTTGCATTTAAAACATATAAAACACTTGTTTGTGATATTTTTATCATTTTGATGTGTTTCTGAGTGTTTTCAGATGTTTTTGGCATTCTAAATAGTATAAAAATGATGAGTATTTAGACACTCATCAACGCGTTATAGACTCATGTTCATCAAAACTTAACTGTGGAACTCACGTTCACGAGACAAAAGGGCTCGTTCGTGACTCCCTGACTTAGTTATAATAGTACCATTTCCTTTATATTCCCAAATCATTTCCACGACCACTATTAATGTGCAAGTTTTAAATCAAGTGGTGAGATTACGCAAGAAAATTATGTAACCATGATACTTTGAGAGTATCCGCATTATTGATAAATAATGTTGAATTATTGGTTATCACATTCTGTGTTCATTTGTTCACTTTAATTTTCCAAGTACATTCCAATAGATCTCACAGATTTGTGTATATTCATACAAAGTTTTCTCTTTATTGTTTTGGGATATACCCAAGGCAACTACTTAATATAAGCTAAGTGTTATAGATTTAAGGTTTGAGAATCCACACTCTGTAAAAGGTATAGTGCATGCGAAAACATGAGGACATGTTTTTTGTGCATGTATGAGCACGAGGACATGCTTATAGGGCCTGCATAAGCATATGGAAATGCTTATGGGGTATGCGTAAGCATGAGGACATGCTTGCTGTATGTGTATAAGCATGTGAAATGCTTATAGTGAACTACTAAGATAGGCAGACTTAAATCGTCTACTAACAGGGCACACGCTCAATCAAGTATTCAATCAAACCGTTCATCAAATAAGCCATAAACATCTCATCAATCATCTTATCAATCAATCGAGTTCAAAATTCCAAAATCACAATATGCCGTTTACTCAAATCAAATCCGTAATATCTCGCTAATCACATCACATTTGTCCAAAATCAATAATCATATCCCAAAACATATCATCTCATAAGTCAAATCGCAGTTCATACCATAATCAATTAAGAAGCTTCGGCTTGGCAAGCGGGCGTGCGTCGGTCGAGGATCAATTTTCTTAAAACGTTGTTATAGTTTAGGGTTTATAAAATACCTAGTTCTCTATAACCTTGGGCTCTGATACCAATCTGTAACACCCCCAAATCTCGGTACAGCAGAAGAATTAATCAAGTTTTCGGGGCGTTACTATTAGATTGGTATCTCACACAAGTATAGCAAAAAGATAGCCATTCAACATTCAAAACCAATCCCAAATTTAAGTATTCAAAACATTTAATCAAAAAGTATAAATATTAGGCCCAAAACATGATTGAATAAAATAGGTCCCCAAAGTTTATCAGAGTCAGAAATGATCCTTGAACACCGCCTTCTTGCCAAGCTTCCACCGATCACGTATTCCAAACATCTTTCAAATACCTGAGAAATCATGCTAAAAGGTCAGCTTACGCTGGTGAGTTCATAGGTTTAAGTTCAATAAAATCATGGTGGACCTGTAGGAGTTGATTTGCTATGCAAGACCTAAGATATATAAATACCGTTTGCACACACCGATCCTACCCGGATCACCAACCATATAACCATATCCCGCATCCAGGGATTACTCGGGCCCCGCGACTCTAGTCCAGCACTGTTGTGGTGACCTCTAGAACAGTTTCCAACCCCGGACTAGGTCGAGGTAGAAGTCTATTCTTAGCTAGGCAACAGTTCAACCTAGTCTAAGGCAACAACTACCGCACATCTATCTAAACAGTCAAGCATATAAGCAAATCCAAATAGTTTTAAAGATCCAAAAACAGTAGCATGATTCTCACCCCAAAATAATTCAAAACGTAGATAAAAGTGGGGCTATGAAACTCACCTTAGCCACAACAATGCACTATTCTCTATTGACACGACTGGCATCTAAAGCTAATCTCCAAGGCATCCAGATGAATGTACGACAAGTACGATAGAATAGAAGTGACGCAACCTAATGCGTATACGATAATCTTAAAATACGGCTTATACGATAAAGAAATCAATAAAAGTAATGTGTTGTAGTTTTCGTGGATCATTCATGTCGTTACTTTCAAAAGTACCTTATCGTTCCCAAAAGTTCGTAATTAATATCTCAAAGTTTAGTTTTAACGTTTCGTGTGGTGGTAAGAAACATAGATGCGATGCTTAACTCACGCGAAAGAAAAGAAGACATCGACATAATCGAGACATACAGTCCATAACTCACACCAAAAAGGAAAAGATATTGACAAAGTCAAGAAATACCGACAGTATTTAAGCTAGTCAAAAACTAGAAAACGACGACAACTATTTAGGACACATAAATAGATTAACTTTCGATAATTTCCCCATGATCCCAATGTACATGTTTATTATATAAGATAAGTTTCCATTTATCGCTCAATCAATAAAGGTTTCTCAATCGTTACACGCATTTATACAAGTTTATAATAGAGTACGTTTTATAAGGTATATTATCGTAGTACATTATAAATGACACGTTCGTTTATTCTAACATTTCCAAATCAATATGACTTCAATAAGTTATATTATCAAAATAATATTTCCCAACAAGTTTATAAATGCTAACATGTGTTATAAAACACGAGTTACCATCGTATTTAATAAGGGTTTATAATAGATTAAACCATATCCGTCAGTAATATATATAGTTATATCCCTCAATAGCAGCTTAGATGTGAAAACGAAATATTTAGTTTTATCGTAACAACAATTATACTAAACTCTTTTTAACCAAAATGTTTCATAGAGTACAACATACTCATCAATATAACTGTTATCAAAAGTTTATAAAAGATATTTTGTATTTATAAAACATAAGTCATTCTCGTTAGTCGATAGAGGCTTTTAGTTAAATAAAACCATATTTATTGATATAAAAGTCATCACGTGCTTTAGAAAACACGAACTATTGTCATAGTAAATAAAGGTTTATAACTAAACGAAACCGTATTCATTGACGATATATATATAATTATCTCGCTATTAGTTAATACGTGACAATAAAACACTTAGACTCGTTGTAAATCAAATATATCAAACTCATAATCAAAATAATCCCGTATATCAAATGTTACTTCGAGTTTATAAACCATATTAAATGTTATAACGTAAACGTAATACTCAGTATTACTTATAAATTGCCTACTTAGTTCCTAATGTTCATTACTTTTTTTTACACATATTTACTCCTCTTTAACTTATGGTTTATATCGTTTATCCGACAGTTCTATTCCGGTTATCGTTGTATAGTGAGTTGTTACCATTTCACGTCATTAAGTATATATATATACCACAAGTTTACCCGTCGACATATACTAATTACCACTTCTTTAGAAATCGTTAATTCATTTTAATCAACCATTCTCGACATGAAAACTATTATCGTGTCTAAATGAAATTAAACCCGTAACTTAATTTGTTATACCATTTATCAAGTCTTAATTTAATTTAACCCGCAACCCGTTAAACCCATGCCATTCATTAAATTTATAAGCCAAGACAAATTAACACCAAGAGATTATTCGGGTCAAACCCGACCCAACCCCATTTCAATTCAAACACACCCTAATATGTGACAGGAACTAAACCACCAATTTCAAGTTATATCTCAAATCTATTCCAAGCGCATTAGTGACCATATTGAGTTCTTGACCCACCTCGTTTCTGGGTTTCTGACCCGTGACCATATCGATACAAACACCACACGACTAATCGCTATAACAAGTTACACGACCAAATCCGAGACCCAAATAAATCCGAACACCTCAAGTACGAGACCAAACTGAATCCGAGACCAAAATTAATTCATCTTACTGCTTTTGGAGACTCACCTACACACGACTCGTACTCAAAATAAACGAAACCCAAATGTTAACCCGGTTACCACACGAATGATTTGTTTATGTTTTATAAATCTTGTTTTCCTTATACTCATCCACGAAAACAACACAAATTACTCGTATCTATACATATGCTTTGGTAAAACAGAAAATAACACAAAAGAGATGAGGAGAGTTTTTACCGAGAAGAAAGAGAGGCGAGAGAGAGCTTCGTTGGTGTCCTATACGAGTACAACTCGTATACCAAGTCCAAGCAAAGCTTTTTAAAACGTTAACCCATAAAACCCTAAAGATCCGAATCTATATTTCAAGATTTGGAGTGCGTGTGATTGATTGAGGGTGCGTCAATTGCAGGAATAGAACCACCACAACCCGATCTACAAGATGAGGTAAGCGGTGTTGATGTAGGACGTGGCCGGAAGTTGGCCGGATTTCGGTGACGGCGTCGGAACCCTAGGTGGTCGCCGGAATTTCTAGAGAGAGAAGAGAGAGAAGAGACAGATATTGTGTGTGTGTTTATTAGAGAGAGAAAGAAAATGAGTGAAATGGGAGGAAGTGGGAGTGTGGGGGTATTTATACCCCTGGAGGAACCATTGTTGCAATTTGAGTAAACACAAGGGTGAAGATGAAACATAACACAAGGACCCTAGATGTAACTTCGTAAAACTTTCATTATATTAGGTTCGGGGCTCGTTTTGACTAGTAAACAAGGGATTCGTGACACGAAAGTTACGCCATTGTTTTTAAAATATTACTTTCAATAAAAACAATATAAAATACGACTCGTGTCTCAAATTAAATCAAACGATTGCTCAGATCGACGTTTCTCCAATTACGACGCATCGAGGAATTTACGAGTTGTCGCAAAATGGTATAACACATAACTTCTCGGCTCCTCGAACACCTTAATCTAATGGAGTTGTAGAACGTAAAAATAGAACTATTCAAGAAATGAGTAGAACAATGCTTAATGAACAAAACATACCTCAAAAGATTTGGTGCAACGCCGTTGATACTTCTACATACATGTTAAATAGAGTTCTAATACGTCCTTTCTTGAACAAAACACCATATGAATTATACAAAGGCAAAAAGCCGACTTTAGGATATTTTAGAGTGTTTGGGTGTAAATGTTTCATTCTTAATACCAAAGTCTATCTCACCAAATTTGACCCAAAGTCTTATGAAGGTATATTTCTTGGTTACTCACAAACTAGTAAAGCTTACATAGTTTTAAACAAAGAAACAATGAGAATCGAGGAATCGTTGAACATAACATTTGACGAAAGTCCACCTCCTTCTAAGACATCACCTTTGGTAGATGATGACTTAGTTGAAAGTCAACTTGTAGAAGGTCAAGAAATAGTTGAAAATGACAAGGAGGATGAACCATTAAATAATAAAATTATAAACATCAAAGAATCCAAAAGTCATCCTTTAGAAAAAGTCATAGGACAACTAAATCAAAAAACGTTAAGATCACAAGCCCAAAATCAAAGTAACTACTTTTGCTTTGTATCAACCATTGAACCGAAAAACATAAACGAAGCAATAAAAGATGAATCTTGGGTAATTGCTATGCAAGAAGAGCTAAACCAATTTGTTAGAAATGATGTTTGGAAATTAGTTCCAAAACCTAAAGATCAAACTATAATTGGAACGAAATGGGTTTTTGAAAATAAAATGGACGAAAATGGTGCAGTGTATAGAAATAAAGCTAGGCTTATCGCACAAGGTTATAATAAACAAGAAGGGATTGATTATGACGAAAATTATGAACCGGTAGCTAGGCTCGAGTCTATTAGAATCTTACTTGCATATGCATGTGCTTATGACTTTAAATTATTTCAAATGGATGTTAAAAGTGCATTCCTAAATGGGTTCATTATTGAAGAAGTATATGTTGCTCAACCTCCCGGTTTTACCAACTTTGAAAAACCACATCATGTCTTCAAACTTAAGAAGGCATTATACGGACTTAAGCAAGCAACAAAAGCTTGGTACGATTGGCTTAAGACTTTCTTAGTAGAAAACAAATATACCATGGGATTAGTAGATAATACTCTCTTTACCAAGAAAAGGGAATCACACATTATCATAGTTCAAGTATACGTATTTGGATCAACTTGTCAAGAGCTATGTGATGATTTTTCTAAAATCATGCACGACGAGTTTGAGATGAGTATGATGGGTGAGTTAAACTTCTTTTTAGGACTTCAAATTAAACAACTTGAAGATGGCATATTCTGTAACCAATCTAAATACATAAAAGATATGCTTAAGAAATTTGGTCTTGAAGACTCAAAACCAACTAAAACACCCATGTCCTCGGACACAAAACTCACCAAGGATGAGGAAGGTGAATCGGTAGATAACACTAAATATAGAGGAATGATCGGTAGCCTACTCTATCTCACGGCTAGTAGACCCGACATTATGTTTAGTGTTTGTCTTTGTGATCGCTTTCAAGAAGATCCCAAAGAATCACACTTAGAAGCCTTGAAAAGGATATTTAGATACATTAAGGGAACAACATGTTTAGGATTATGGTATCCCAAAGGAACGGGAGTAGAAACTATAGTGTATGCCGATTCGGACCATGCCGGTGACTATGTCGATAGAAAAAGTACAAGTGGTATTTGTACTTTTGTTGGACATCGTCTCACCTCATGGTTTGCAAAGAAACAAACGTCTCTAGCTATCTCAACTACTGAAGCCGAATACGTCTCAGCCAAAAAAGCATGTCAACAAGCTCTTTGGATGAAACAAGCTCTCGTTGATTACGGAATTTATCTCAACGATATCTCTATACTTTGCGACAACAAAGGAGCTATTGATCTCAGCAAAAATCCCGTCCAACATGCTCGAACGAAACATATTAAAATTCGCCATCACTTCCATCGCGACAATGTTCAAAAAGGAAACATCTCAATTAAGAAAGTATCCTCCGAAGATAACATTGACGACATCCTAACTAAACCTCTCAAACGAGAACCATTTAATATTCTTAGACTTGGATTAGGATTAATGGAACCAAACATGTAGTTAAAACATAGCCTAAACCTTAGAATAACCAAAACAAAACAATTTAGCTTATATCTGCTATTGTTCCCACGACACCAAACGACCAAACGGACAGAACCAAAAATCTGGGTCCGTCTGGTCCGTGGTGACAACAGTAGCAAATATTCTAAATACAAAACATCTTCTTCCTCACAAATCACTTTACCAAAACGAATCAACAACACACCTAACTCATTGTTAAGACTTTTTCTCCCACTGATCACTGAAGAAAACATCATTGTAAGTATCCTAACTACATTACTTCTCTTAATTTTGAGTCTAGGATTCTAATTTATGCACAAAACCATTACATGAGGATTATGTATATTCTTGTACAAAACATGAACTCAATTGGTAAATTGCATAACTAGTTACAGAAATTAGGTACTACATTGTCACATTGCATAAACTAATCATGTTTACTACTAATTAAAAGATAATTACTATAAGGCATTACTCTAATTAAACAAAAACCCAATGTCAAAATTTTGAAAAGCTTCTCACTTGTAGGAAAACAATTTTTCATTGTTAATACAAATAGAAACGTGAATTTTTCATCACTTGCATAATGTCTCTTGAATACTAAAGGTAAGACATAACTAATATGCATTCCCGGGATTGAATTAGGAGCGTTTGGGATATCTCTCGCCTTTTGCCAAACACCCCCATTAAAACCATTTTATGCATAAAATGAGTCGAGATAACCGCAACTCCAAATTGTTTTCATATAGGCACCACCAGAACAAAAACGCTAAGTTTGTTTTCGTTTTTACTAAAACTTATAAATTCTTACTCATAGGAACAAACATGGTAGCCGCAAAATTCTACGACCACAAGGACACTCCTAACTACATCCCGGAACATCAAAAAACCAAGGGCCTCACCAAAGAACAAGTTGAAATCTTTAGGAGTCTAGAGAAAAGGTACTTCCATGAGGGTAGGACCATTCATCCGTATTTTGTCGAAGGAACTAATCTCCGTCAAGAACTAGCCATTATCAACTTGGATTGTCTCCTTGACATCGATGAACCAATTTGTCCTAGGTTTGTCCTAGAATTTTATGCTAGTGATGTCTCTTTCACAAATGAGGATAATCAAATGGCTCTTAGGTTTAGGATCAATCAAAATGACTACTCCATCTCCCTAAACCAATTCGCTCCAGTGCTAGGAATTCCTTGCCGTGGCACTCACTATCCTTGATGCTATCCATGACTGCTCTCTTCCCTATCAAACTCCTTTGGTAGACAAGGACATCATTCGTGAGCACCTCTTCAATGAAAGGGTAGCACCAACCTGTGTCACTCGAGCGGGAAAGGAAGTCAACCGAGATCCATATGGTATGGAACTCAATGAGCTCAAGCCCGAATTCAAAAAGTGGGAGGAACTCCTTAGAGCCAATGTCATTAGCACCATAGTAAATATAGACCATATCAATGCTTGCCTTTGTCACATGCTCTACAACTTGTCCACTCGTCAACCATTCAACTTAGCTTACTACATTGCTAGGAGAATGGTAGATATCCCTACTCAAGGCTCCGTTGCTCTTCCATACGGGATGCTACTTACCCGTCTCTATAGAGCCTTTGCACCCATTCCACCAAGTCTAAAAGGGTTGAAGCTAGATTATTCTCTCATCCTTCACATATTTGTGCCCTTGAGTGACGAGCGAGTGTCCAAGACCAAGGCAAAAGGTAAAAGGCCAAAACCTCCAACTCCTTCATCATCATCATCGTCATCATCATCATCATCAAATAGCTCCAAAGACGGTCTCCCCAATTCTCGGCTACAACCTCATGAGTACTATGCCTTCAAGCAAACCAAGGGGATGTTCAAGTGCCTTGGAAGGATGATGACAAAGATTTACAAAAATTTGGATAAGTGAGGTTTTAAGAGAGTGTTTGGAACAAGACAAAAACAATGATGTATGATACTATTTGGGTGTTTTTACTTTGTAGGATGAATTATGGGCACCACGGACCAGACGGCACCAACTTTTTGGTTCCGTCTATTTATAATTTTGGTGCCGCCAGACCTGTACAGGCGGACCAGACGGCACCAAAATTTTGGTTCCGCCTGTGTAAAAAATTGGTGTCGTGGTGACTGCAGGTAACTTTTTAAAATTCACTAATTTCAACATTCCAAATTACCATAATTTGCTTCTAGGATAGTCTTTACTTGTTTTGATCTATAGTAGAACTAGTTTAACACACTTAGACATATAGGATATCCATTTCCCACCAAATTTCAAAAATTCACCCAAGGAACCTTTTTTCATAAAGGAAAGAACCAAAAATTTGGTTCCTTGTAATCCGTCGGTGATTTGATTCTCAAGATCCTACAATCATTATAACACATTTATTGCATATCTTTGTCTCTTCACTTCATCCTTCTTGTATGGCTTGACTTAGGTGATATGAATAGCATTAAAAACACTTCCAAATCATTAGAAACCTCCTTTCTTCTATAGTTTAACATCAAATCAAACACATTTCTCCATAATTTCATAATCTTATAAATTAAGAGCTTCTAAGACGATCATCCTCACACCTTCTCAATTCCTCCCATTTACTAGAACAAGCTTAAGCGAAAATGACTAAGTCTTCTCCATCAAACAAACCTTGCAAGAGAACGGCTAGAATGAGCGTTAGACCATGTTGCTTTGTCAACATTAGCTCCTCTTCCGATTCCTCTCCCCTAACCATCTCATCTCCCATAAGAGATGAGAACTTTCTCACTATGACCACTCTTACACCACCTCCAAAATCACCTATTGTAGTCACCACTCCACCACCAACGAAAACTCCCATTACTAGCTCTCCACCACCGACTCCCATCCAAACATCCAAGTCACCATCACCTCCTAAATCTCCAACTCTCATACCATTAGAGCTATTCTCCACACCACCTACATCTCCAAACCCATTTTGGGAAGACTTGGAGGACTTGCCTCCTAGGCCCAATAATCCACCTCCACTACCATCCTTTGGTACAATTGAGCAAATAGCTCATGAGTCTCCACGTCCATCCTTTGACCCAAACGCCCCGTTAGGGCCTCAACCTCATCTTTTCCATCCTATTCACCATGACATTCATAGACCTTTGTATGGGGATCATTGACAGCAGCCTTTTTTAGGGGCGTCTAATCAAATGTAGTATAGTGTGTGTTCCAAAGTATTGCAGAAGAAACTGCAAACCTGGGTCGTTCTTCCCAACGAGGTGTGTAAACTGTAATACAACGACTGTATGTGCTGAAATAATATAGAATATACAAAAACAGGAATCTGATTGACTAACACTAGGAATATGAATAGTAATATCTCTGTCACAGCTATGTCGTTAAAAACGTGCAATCAGAAACCTAAAAACGTAAAAGATATTATTGGAAAATAAAATTTTACACTATTAAATTAATTATTATAAATTAAAAATGAATTAAATGTATTTAATAATGGATTAAATAATAAGAAAATCTAAAATTAACTTAAATAAATGAAATAAGGAATCTGAAAAATCTAAAATATTATAAAATGAATTTTTGAAACTTAAAATGTATTGATATTATACAAGTTAAAATGAAAACAAAACTATACAAACCTAAAAATAAGCAAGTTGTGAGCTTATGAGTCCAACAGTTAAGCTTTTGGCTTGACTGTTGGAACTCAAGCTCATAATAAGCTTGAAATAAGCTATATACATGAGACAAAAGATGAAATAAGATAAACACAAGTCCAATGGATAAATATAAACAAGAAAATGGACTGTGATAGTGTGAGCTTATGGTTTAGACAGTTAAGCTTTTTGGGCTTAACTTGGATGGAATTGAAGCTTGTAAAAGCTTAGTATAAGCTCCACACTGGAAAGCAAAAGAAAAATAATATGCTTATAAGTGATATGAACAAGTATGAACAAGCATGTGTACTGGATTTCATCAAATAAGCTAATAAGTATTTCAGCAGAATCCAGAATACTGCTGAACCATTGCAAGGTACTGCTGATAAGTATAAGCTACTTGCAGCCCTAGTAAATAGGCTACAATGGGATAATTAAGTGCTGGATCAAGAAGTTGGGTGGATGAGCTTCACATAAAGCTAAAACACTTAAGCTCATGATCACTAAGGAGCTTTTTAAGAGCTGTTGGTAATGGTGTAAGTTCACTGAGTTCTCAGTGAACTGTTGAGAATGGGCAAACAACACGCTCTAAATTAACTTATCAAATGAGCTCATGAGAGCTCAACAAACACTGAAACACTGAGTATGATTGGTTAGCCTCACATGAAGCCAAAGATCACAAGCTCAAGGTCAATGAGGAACTTTTCATGAGCTTAGGAAAACAACTCCAACTACATAGTTTGCTTCTGTGTAATGAGTAAGATGGGACAAAAAAGTTGAAAGTGATTAAGCTATCCAATAAGCTACAAACTGAAAAACAAGCATACACATAACAAATAAGCCACAAAGGCAACACAAATAAGCGAAATGTACTGGATAGGGCCAACTCCACAAGCTTTTGCAAGCTCATGGTTTTAACAGTCCTAACCATGGTGCGGGGCAAAAACAAGCTATAAAAAGCTATAAAATAAGCAGTTAAACATGACATATAAAAATTAACAAAAATAGAATAAACAAGATTAGCAACAAAACTAAAACATCCTAAAAGCACATATTATGAAATTCAATATTAAAACCTAGAGAAAATTATCTAGTTTATTCAAAAACGACTAAACTGAAAATTTGACTTTTAACTGAAAACTAAAAAATTGACTAAACTGAATTTAAAACTTAAACTACTGATTAAATAAGTTATATTAAGCTATAAGAACATGTAATAAACATAGATACACAAGAATTAAACACATATGCAAGATTCTAGGATCTAACAACCTCACAGTGCTCATAATGAGATTGTCAAGTGTCAAATTGACTTTCTACCATGCTACACCATTTGATTAAGGTTTCACTGAGTTACTAAGATCATATAAAGAGTATATCAAACAAGAACAACCATTAACACAACCTTAAACACAGATTCACTATCAGATCCAAACAACCTTTAAAATGGCTCAAAATGAGGTTTTCATGGCATAAGACTGCATAAACCAATTTCATCAAATCCAGGGGTACCAAAGTGTCAAAATGGATCCTTTTAAGCATAAACAAGTAGTCACAAATGTTCAAACCTAGAATTGTAAAAAACAAGCATATGGCAGTCAAAATGCAAAATCAAACCACACTCAAATCCAAAACATAACAACCTAAGATTAAGCTCTAATACCACTAAATAACAACAAGGAAACATGAAAACATAAGAATTAAAGCATGAGAAGGACTAAAACAGTAAAATGCAAAAATGGTAAAATTGAGCTTACAAGTGATATCCTGCTTAAAACTGAGAACCATGGCCACAGAACACATCTGTAAGATATAACTTTTCACATACACATCAAACCATAACACAAAGTAGCATATAGATGGAATTCTAGAGAGAGAAAGTTAGAGGTTTAGGGAACTTAGTGAGAGAAAGTGAAAGATATTATTATGAGCTCCAACTCTCTACCTTGGAAGGTAGAGAGTATTTATAGTCTTACATAAATCGCCACACATCGGGCTGTGGATCAGGCATACAGTGGTTAAAGACCCGTCCGTCCTCCACGGTGTTACTTAACTAAATACTACTTAACTTAAAATAACTACGACTACGAGCTTTCTAACGATTACATATACTTGAGGTGACCGACTCTTTAATACCTGGAATTTCTAATTCCTAACAATCTCCCCCTAAGGGAGGTCACCTCAATCATGTACCAAAATTACATTGAATACAAATAGATATTACATTAAAAATTGTTCTTGCATTCTTGATGTAGTCCTTTGTTCCTAAGCTCGTAGTCATTGATTCTTCACATTGCATGTTTGGTTACTTCAGGTGGAGGTCTTTTACTGATCCACGTGATAGAGATCATCAGCAATCAAAGATCTCTGTGACATCCATTGTGGTGTTGGTATTATGTGATGTTGTGACATTAGGACCGACATGCTCACATTCTGGATCATGATATCTTCACATCAGAGTAGCGGAAGCATTTGTTGAATCATGATATTGGCAGCAGCGTAGCAGAAGCATGGAGTGAAAATATCAGAGTCATTGATGCACTAATCATGATTTCTTTTGAGATGAATGTATTAAGTGAGCATGCGGCTATGGATTGACCGCTTCATTCTGATCAGCTGCAAACGTCGGGCGTACCTGCATACAACAGTTAGCAATAAATCGCACGAAAGTGTCTTTGATCACTTTCGTTGAATTGAGGTACACGGCCCACGGTTCCCCGTTGATCAGTACATGTACTGCCTGTGATCAGGTATAATTCCGAAGAATTTCCTTGACAGGGTTTCGCAGCTGCTCTAGCTGTTCTCAAACCGGAACGTCTCAAAGAAGACAACACGGAGTGAGTGAACCAGCGAATTTTAAGTCCACTGATTGATGAAAAGAGATTTGACAAACAATCGTGTATTGCTCAATAGAAATTGTTTTTTGCAATACAACGAAGGTTTTATTGAAAATCAATTATCAATCATAAAAACACCTTTTGGTTTGAAAAAATGAGTACACGGTCGATGTGCTAAAGAGAAAGTTTGTTAAGCACAAAGACCGGTTTTTCAAAGGTATCCGTCAATCCCTAACCTGAACCAGGATTGATTCAAGAAATTGAATCGCCCCATTGTTTCTGTTCAGTTGTCACATGGTTGATCCATATAATAGATCTCACATGCCACCTACCAGGAGCTTGTTTGATGTTGGCTCCAGAAGGCTTTCCATCTTCATTGTGAATGTGTAAACACATCACTCAGATGTTCTGGCAATACCACAAGGATAATGCGTAGGACTCAAGATATAATCTCTATTTCCACATTGTGTGAAACAGAGAGTCTTCATTGAAAGTGTCCTAATGAGATTTATTGATGATCTCGTGGCTCTAGACTCAATTTGTGCATATTTGGATCCTGTGCCGGAGACTAGGGAGAGGGTCTCCTTCTTCAATATCAACAATCTCTAAGAGAAAGTCGATAGATAATGTCGGTTCCCCGTGAGAATGAAACAAGTCCTTTTAAGAGGAACTTGAGTGGTTTGGAAAGTTGAAGTGCAGTGCGTCACTGGGTCCATGACGTCTTTGTCTTCAATACCGATGTTACCATCAGTAGCATATGAAGTGAACCCGATTTCTGCCCTAAGGTTGAATAAATGGAGGGCTATTTGTTTTCACCCTTTTCTCATTCAATTCTTTTTAATTCTTCAACCCCTTCAGTGCTTACCGAGACTTCATAGCTAGAACCTTGTTGGGTTTATTCCAGTACTAGCTCAGTCTCAGTCTGCACTCTTCCCATATCTCACTTTTCTCCTTTTATCATCATACCTAAGGACTTCTACACTAACTAGTGGATTGTCCCTGGGTAGATCCCTCCGGTTCTGGCGGATCATGGGAACAAAAACCTAACCTTATCATCCTTATATCACCGTACATAAAGTAAAGTTGGTCGGTCAATTTGGTATTGTTCATCTGCCATATGGAACCAATTGAAAACCATTTGAAAATCAATTCAGATACTTGTGATATATTATCAAAGCATTTTGTACCTGAATTGTTTTTGATATTTTTAGAATAAGTGCTCCCCCTCAACATGTGCATCAAATGTTTGAAATCGTTTTGCACACGGAGGCAAGAGGAAGAAATTACTTCTTTGATTACCATTTTCTAAAAAATATCACCATCACTTCCTTGATCAAATCAAGTAGATAAAGCATTTCCAGGAAGGATGGGGTTTCCATAAATTTGCTCCCCCTCAATATGTGCCTCGAGGTTTGAAAAGAGTTTTGCACATACTAGAGGGAACCAGCACATTGAGATAAATGATCACGTTTCAAATCATAGGTTTAAGATAGATGCTCCCCCTCAACATGTGCATTGAAAATTTGAAATCGTTTGTCACATGCGGGAAGGACAGCGTGTACATCCTTATAAAACCATTTACCGAATTATCACATGCGGGAAGGACAGCGTGTACATCCTTATAAAACCATTTACCGAATTATCAGTTTAAGAACAATTTAAATCACACCTTCTCCCCCGATCACAATTATCAAATTATTTGAGATTTGTGATCTCTTATTGATTTAAATTGATTTTGAAAGCTTTTAAGGAGAATTGTGACTTGATTATGAAAGTGTTTTAACTGATAAGGATCGGATTTTAAGACTTTTAAACTCCATTGATAAACATGCATGTATATCTTTTGAAAACAATTTAATGCCAAATAACTTTTTTAATTTAATTGAAATCATTCTCCCCCTCAATCAATGACATAGGTTGTTGATTGAGAGATAGAGATTTTGACAAATAGGTCCTGATGATTATCAAAAATAGAGATCGAGTTATTTTTCAAAGCATTTAGTTTTCAGTAGATAAATGTTTATAGAATCAGAGCATGGAATTTTGAAAACATGATAAAACATGGCTCTGTTCTTTCTTTTAAAACTGGGTTATTGCCTGAAAATGACAATAAACCATTCTTTTCTCTTTCTCTCAATTTTTTTTTTTTTTTTTTTTATATAAATTCGAACAACATCTAAAGTCCCGTGTCATTCTTTGAATGACAACATCAAGACCGTAGATATTATCGAATCGAGAGAAACATGACAAAATGACAATATTTTTTTGAAGATTTTTTCGAATTTTTCAAATTTTTATGGATTTTGAAAGTTTTATATTTTTCTATTTGATTTTCGAATAAATATTTACAAGAGATAGATGAAGGAAACCTTTTACTCCTCGTCTTCCTCCTGAAGACGTTTGAGAGTTTCTGGTTGAAGGCTTTTCAAGCCAAGACGTGGAAGAATAAACTCAAAACGTTCTCTTGGAAGAGCTTTGGTGAAGATGTCTGGTAACTGATATTCAGACCTCACAAAATATAGTTCCACCACACCTTTTTCCACTTGTTCCCTGATGAAATGATGTCGAATGTCGATATGCTTTGCTCTTGAGTGTTGAACGTTGTTGCATGAGAGAGCAATAGCACTTTTATTATCACAGTACAGAGGGATTTTGTTGAATACAAAGCCATAGTCAGATAATTGAGATCTCATCCATAAGATTTGAGCACAACAGGATGACATGGCTATGTATTCAGCCTCTGTAGAGGAAATAGAAGTGCTCATTTGCTTCTTTGAAGACCAGCTCACAAGCTTATCACCCAAAAACTGAGCACCTCCAGACGTACTTCGACGTGTATCTTGACAACCTGCATGATCGGCATCTGCATAGGCCGTTAGTGACATACCGGTGTCCTTCGGGTACCAAAGACCCATATTGATGGTTCCTTGGAGATACCGAAAGACCCGTTTAACTGCTTCAAGGTGCTTTTTAGTAGGCTTAGCCTGGTATCTAGCACACATGCATACAGCGAACAAGATGTCTGGTCTACTAGCAGTGAGGTACATCAGGGACCCAATCATACTACGATATTTCGTTTGGTCAATCATGATCCCTGAGTGGTCCTCATCTAGTATGGTTCGGTCAATCATGGGGGTGTCAATAGGGTCACTAGAATCAAATCCAAATTTCTTTAAAATCTCTGTTGCATATTTAGATTGATTTATGAAAATGCCTCCGGGACTTTGTGAAATTTGTAATCCCAAGAAAAATGACATTTGTCCCATCATTGACATTTGAAACTTTGAACTCATTTCATTTGAAAAACGATCACATTCCATTGGGTCTGTCGAGGCAAAAATAATATCATCAACATAAATTTGAACATGAGTTAAATGTTTGCCTGACTTCCTGGTGAATAAGGTAGGATCAACTGCTCCTTTGCTGAATCCGGTTGATAGAAGAAACTTTGACAGTGTATCATACCATGCCCTTGGAGCTTGCTTTAAACCGTAAAGAGCCTTCTTCAGACGATAAACGTGAGTAGGATGCTCTTGATTCACAAATCCTTCAGGTTGGCTGACGTAGACGACTTCTTTAAGATCTCCGTTGAGAAATGCCGTCTTCACATCCATCTGATATACTACCATGTTCTTACTAGCAGCATTAGCCAGAAAGATTCTGATTGCCTCGATTCGAGCAACTGGAGCAAAAGATTCTTCAAAGTCTATACCCTCCTCTTGATGATATCCTTTAGCAACTAATCGGGCCTTGTTCTTCAACACATCACCATGCTCATCAAGTTTCACTTTGAAGATCCATTTAAGGGCAATAATCATAGCACAGTCTGGAGCAGGTACTAACTCCCATACATCAAGTCGATCAAACTCATGAATTTCATCTTGCATGGCATTGAACCAGCTGTCTTCATTCATGGCGGTTTTAACATCTTTTGGTTCGATCTTAGATAGTACGGAGTTGAAGAAACACCATAAGGCATCGGTTGCAAGTTGTTTCCGGGTTGATACAGGACGAGAGGGATTTCCAATGATGTTGTCTAATGGATGATCGTGAGTCCATTTTCTGAGGTGTTCATGTGGCAGTTGTTGAGGAACTGAGGTAGCTGAGTCGATGTCTCCTGAAGAAGATGGTTCTGATGATGATTCAGGAGTAGCAAATATGTTTTCAAATGGAGCATCTTCAGGAGTAGCAAAGGGATTAACTTCATCATTGATGCCAGAAACATTTCCATGATGTACATTTGAAGAATGATGATTTGTTGATGAGACTGAAGGATCAGCAGCAGGTGCTTCTTGACTTAAAGATATTGAGACTGAAGGATTGACTTCATTCACAGGAATATGAGCATCCTCTGTTGTAGGGATCAACACCTCATTAGTAATTGAATCATACAGTTCATCAAACATATGATCAAACAATTTCTTTAAGTCATCTTCAGATGGAGGTACATATGGAGTTTCTTGAGAAGAGTTTGGAACAAGAGATGATCCAATGGGACTGTTTTGAAGTGCGGGTCCTGAGCTGGAGTGTCCAGGAGCCATTTGACCGGTCAGCTCATCAAACGTAACGTGAATTGTTTCCATGATATTTCGGGTTCTTTTGTTGTAGATTCGGTATCCCTTTTTGTTTGATGCATATCCTACAAATACTCCAATGTCAGCTTTAGCCCTAAGTTTCCCTAAGTCTTGACCCTCATTAGTTGGATAGCACAATGCACCAAACACACGAAGGAAAGAGAGATTAGGTTTTCTGTTGTGGACAAGTTCATATGGAGTTTTTCCATGTACAGTGTGAATTAGGGAACGATTTTGTGTGTAGCATGCAGTGGCGATTGCTTCAGCCCAGAGAAACATTGGAACCTTTGAGTAAATCAGCATTGTTCTAGCGGCTTCAACCAGAGTTCGATTTCGTCTTTCAACTACACCGTTCTGTTGAGGAGTTCGTGGAACACTTCTTTGATGACTGATTCCAACGCTTTCATAGAATTCATTAAGTTGTTTGTTGACAAACTCAGTTCCATTGTCTGTTCTGATAATTCTGACGGTTTTGTTAAGTCGAACCTGCAGCTGTTTGATGAGTTTGATGATGATATCAGGAGTTTCATCCTTTGTCCTTAAGAACTTGACCCAGGTGAATCTAGAGTAATCATCAACCACAACTAACACATATTTCTTCCCAAAGATATTCTGCACCCTCATTGGTCCACATAAATCCATATGAATCATATGAAGAACTTCTGTGACAGAGTTAGTAGGTTTGGGTTTATGGGCATACTTCTTGCTTTTTCCCAATTGACATGCTGAACAAAGATGATCCTTTTCATACTTTAGTCTAGGTAAACCTACAACTAAGTCCTTTCTGGAAAGATCGTTGATGGTGCCGAAGTTCAAGTGATTGAGACGACGATTCCATAACCATGACTTTGTTTTTGAAGCCTTTGATAACAAGCAGATTGGAGAAGCCCTCATCATGTCATCGATAGAGATGGTGTAAAGATTTGACCCACGAGTTCCTTTTAACAGTTCCTTACCATTAAGATCTCTAACAAAGCAGGTATGTTTTCTGAAGGCAACTTCTAGATCAGAATCACAGAATTGACCAACAGAGAACAGATTATGACCCAAACCTTCTACATAGTAAACTCTAGAGATGACACTATCACCAACAACATAATCTCCATAACCCATAATAGCACCGAAATGATCATTACCAAATCTAACAGTCCCGATGAATTTGCTCACGAAGTTCATGAGCCGTGACCGGTCTCCAGTCATATGCTTGGAACAGCCTGAGTCCAGGTACCACAGAACGATTTGAACGATCTGCAGTTGAACACAGACAAGAATGGATAACTGGATAATTGGGATCCCCATGCAAGAATGGGTTCCATTTGGTTAGTAATAATGTTTGGAACACCCACATCAGAAATAGAAGCATTCATATCAGAAAGTGAGGCAATGGAATCGTTGTGAATAGATGCAGTACTAGTGTCAGTATTAGCCCTGTTCACAGTGTGATCACTTCTTAAGGGAATAGTTCTACCAGTAGGCATCCATTTTCTAGTGGGCATTATCTGATTAGTCTTAAGACCAACAGGTGTCCAATAAAAGCCTATTTTACTGAATGTTCTTCCTGTGGGTTTCCACTGTTTTCTAACTTTCTTTCGTTTTTGCCTTTTAGCCTTCTTAGCATGAATTTTAGCATTAACAATATTAACTGGACAATTAACATCATTAGGCAGAACAGTAACACCACATTCATGATTAGAAACAGAATTCAAGCAGACATCAGTACAAGGTTTGCAAATAGTATCGGAATTCGAATTAATTACAGTACTCCTATGGCTAATACTAGAATCAACACGATTCGTTTTATTCAATTCAAGCTTAAAGTTCCTAGATTGTTCTTCTACTCTCTTCCAGTGCACATTCTTAGCTTGAGAGGTCCTATCATTCCTTGTATTGTCTTGAGACTTTGACCTGCTCCGTTTAATGTCACTGATTACTCCTGTAGAGGGAATGGGAACATTAGTTGGTTTAACTACTCTTTGCATCACCTGTTTAGATGTACTGGGGTCTGAACTACATGCAGGTGCACTAAGGTTCACTTTCTTAAAACTAGAGGTACTGTGATTTGTACTCCTAGAAGGCACACTTGAGTTCTCTTTCTTAGCATTGACAGATCTGGAATCTGAACTACTTAAAGGCACACTACGGTTCACATTCAAAACATTGGGAATCGAATGCATATCATACTTAGCGTTAGGCATTGAGCATGGAATCAAAGGATTAACTCTCTCACCTAATGACTTTGGGCATATTGTGATCAAGCATTCTAAGATTTCTTGAGATCGTTTGGCATATAAGCATGCATGTCCAATTGCATTATCATGAGGTTTCTCTAGCTTATCCTCTTCAACAATCTCACGCAGACATTCTAGGCAATCCTTAAGGGATGAGAAGTATGTTTGAATGGCAAGTTTGTTGTTCCTTAGATGAGGAGGGACATATGTCACAGATAAAGCATATTTATTACAAGAGTGAACCTTTGATACAACATTCTCCCCATTGGTCATTGGCATTTTCCCTTTTACCTGACTCTTCAGATTCTCAATTTCCTTTTGCAATGACGCTATTTGATTGTTATTTTTGTTACGAGTGACTTTAATTGATTCAAATAACTCATTGAAATGACGTTTAACCTTTTCATTTTCTTCTAGAAAACTTTCATTTTCCTTTTGTAAAGCATTTACTAAGTTTTGAAGATGAAACGTTTGAGAATTCTGAGAATCTAAAGGAGGATGCATTTGGGAGCCTGTCATATTGTTCGTTTGACCCTTTAATTGAGAGATTTGGGCTTTCAACTTTCTGATCGTGTTGCACTGAGCTTGAATCTGTTCATCACGTTTGTTAATTTGAAAAACTGCATCAAACTCTGGAGCATCTGAAGATGTCTTGATATTTGAAGTTTTGACATTTTCTTTGAGATGTTGATATTTTAGTTGTAAATTAAAATACTCAACTTCTAGTTTAGAAAAATGTTTAACCAAAGTGTCGTGATCATCCAGTTCAATTTTCTCGTTTAGTTTAGAATTAGTTTTTTCAAGCTCAATGACACGATCATGGGAGACTTTCAGGGCAACAGATAGTTCATGAAATTTGGAAGCATTAATAGAGCAATTTGAAGCAGTGAAAAAAATATCTTGAGCAACACATTCAGTAATAAGAGTCTCATTTAAGGTATGCAAGTTCTTCCTCTCAATCTCATTATATTTTAGTGCACGCTCATAATCACTAACTTCAGCTACCATTGCATCAAATTCCTTTTCCATTCCCTTGATATCAGTTTCTATCCCCTTTTTAAGACTCTCAAAGTGATCTTTCAGTAGTTTAAAGAAAGGCATGACCTCAGTTAAATAACATTCTTTCATTTGCTCAAAACCCCTTTCTCCTTCTGTTATACCAGTGGGTGTGATCCTTTTCTTGCAAGTTTTCTCAAAATCAACAAATAGTTGAAATATAACATATTGACTAATTAAGGTCTTGCTTTTAGTGGCAATTTTTCTAGGAACAAGATGCATTGGTGTATTAGGAGGATACACAGTCGCTCTAGGCATTTTCCATAAAGGGGGGTTTGTTTCAACAATATTTTCAGCTTTCTTCTTATCTAAATCCTTTTTCCAGAAAACTTGTTCGGGAGTCAACAATGTTTGAGGCTTAAACATGTTCAAGGAAATCCAGTTTTCCTTCTTGTAGTCATGGGGAGTGATAATGATCTTTTTCTCTTTGCATTTAGGGTCATCTAGTTTTTTGTTCATCCTTTCCCTAGTGACTTCATCTGATTTCTTATCTTCCTCAGTGCACTCAACGCAACTAGGTTTCTGCCTAGGCTTAAGGATTTCATTACCATCATAAAGCACCTTATGAGCATTTCTAGCCTTTTTAATTACCTCTGGATTTGGTTCCTCAACAAGGGGAATGCTATGCTTATCGCTTAAGACTCGATGTTTAGTGACCATGTGAGCAGTCTGAATGGTGTTTTCTTGTATGTACAACTTGTTTTCAAGTTTGTTTTTCAAAGTTTTCAGATTAGAAAAATCTCTCAAGAGTTTTGATTCCTTTGCATTAAATTCTTGCTTAAGCATTTTCACATTTTCTTGAAGTTCTTGTTTTTGTTTAGCTGTTTTAGAAAGTTTTTCTTGCAAGGAATTTAATTCTTGTTTCAATACTTCCTCTCTAAACTTACTTTTTCTAATTACTGTACTCACTTGGTCATCCATTTCCTGCTCACGAGTGGTCAACTCAAACTTAGTACGTTGTTCATAAATAGCAACACGTTCTTTATAGGCATTTAGTTCAGAAATTACAGAATCATCAGGGGCACATGCAGTGTATTCATCAAAAACATAGTCATTGTTGACTGCAGAAGATGCATCACTTGGTACAACTTCACTTTCACTTTGTTTCACATATTGATCATATGGGACAATATCGATATTACCCATATTTTCAATATTTGATTCAATAGTTTCAGTTGATTGTACTTTGTCATGCATCTGTTGCACATCAGCATCATCGTATAGTTTTAATACCTCTGAGATGAGCTTGTCATGGGATGGGCCAGCTAGTGATGAAGAAGAGACCTTGGGAGAAACCATTGGAGAAATGCTAGCCATAAAAATTGTGTGTGCCGTAGGTCCATCATCCACATCAGAGTCGTATGCATCACAGTCACCGACTTGAAAGGCATTCTGATGATTGTGACATATCTCCTGAATAGGCTGCTCATCCACATCTGCATCATAGGTCTTGGCATTGCCCTCAGCAAGAAACAGCAATTCCTCTTCATCCAAAGCAGCACCATTGTTCTGAGCTTGTGCCAGCAGCATCTTATCTCTGAAGTAATCAGCATTCTGTGGACGCTTTGGAGATGTGCAGTTCCTTGCAATGTGTCCCTCACCACCACAGTTATAACATTTGATTGGCTTAGCTTGACCTTGGTTACCATTCCTTCCTCGATTCTGGTTGCCAACATAACCTCTCCCAGCTCCACCTCGTCCCTGATCATACTGTCTTTCCTGAACTGGTTGCACCACGATCCTTCCATCTTTAACAGTGGCTTGATTGTGTGGGTTAGATGCTGTTCTGAGGTTGTTGTTGGTTTGTGGGAGAGAATTCATGTTTTGACTAATGAGAAGAGCTAGTTGATTAATGAAGTTACCCACGTGAGCATCAGCATCAGCTTGTTTGTACATAGGATCAGGAATGAGTTTGTGATTACCATTACCCAAGGGTATGACTTGTGATGCTTTGGTTGTGATTCCGATGTTTGAGTAGAAAGCTGTAGAGTCATTAGACGAGCTTGTCTCTCCCTGGTTGGTTTTGAACTGATTGAGAATCAATTTTTCAAACATAGCATGTCTCTCATTCTGAAGGAGGAAGGCATAGAGTTGCTCATAGTTTGTATTCTTCAATCCTTTAGTGAGCTTCACAGCGGTAACAAACTTGTGCCATTCGGGATTCATGTTGTTCACAAATTTTGAGTTCAGCTGAATGTTAGGCATAGTCATTCTGATGTTCCTCATGTCATTTACTAACTTATGAAATCTCACATAGTACTCATAGACATTCTCATCTGGTTTCATCTTGAAGTGCTCAAATTCGTCATAGAGTTGGGATTCTATGTCTTCCATAGTTAATTCTGAACCTGAGAGAAGCATCTTAACATTATCCCAAACTGCCTTAGCATCAGTGTTATGATTGATCAGCTTGTAGATGTCTTTAGGAAGACCTTGAAGAACAATGTTTGAAGCCCTGATATCTGCATCAAATCTCTTTTTATCCTTATCATCAAGCTCATCATACATCTTAGGTCTGTCCATTCCGTAAACAGGAGTACCATCTTCATTAGTATCAAGTATGTCTCTAGTCGTCTCAAATCGATATGGTCCTTCATCAATGGATTTGAGAATGTTGACACCATTTTCCTTTCCAAGGCAATACAATCTGATTCGTTGAGCCCAAGAATCGTAGTCAGTTCTGTCAAGCATGGGTGGACGAGTATCTGAGCCAGCTGCTTGAACATCCTCGGCAACAGTGGAGATGATAGTAGGAACGTTGGTAGACATGTTAACAGATTATACGGGATTTTATAACTCTATGATTAAACCGGGAAATAGATTCTTTCACGGGATTTTACTAAATCAAGAGAAAACCATAAACAATCACTCAAGTCGCTAGAAAATAATGCACTAAGTCGCTATGAAGATAATGCACTAAGTCGCTAATACTTAATTCGCTACACCACTAAGTCGCTAGAGTCCCAAGTCGCTAGACAAATGCAAGTCGCTAAGTAGTAACTCGCTAAGCCTCAAGTCGCTAGCAAAATTTTGGCAGCAATTCGCTACTCAAGTCGCTAAAGATACAAGTCGCTAAAGAGCAACTCGCTACCGACCAAGTCGCTATCACCAAGTCGCTACCCGTAGTGGAGAGTCCACTACTTGTACTGTAAATCGCTAGATCTAAGTCGCTAGGTTTAGAACTATAACTCGCTACAAATTTGTAAAGCAAGTCGCTACGAAGAAACTAATCCGTGAAGTAAGTCGCTAGCATGAAAAAACCACATAAACATCACTTTTCAATCCAAAAACAACCCAACCAAGATGATTTAAGCTTACCAAATGATAACCTACACACTTGTGATGATTCTAAACATAAAAGTACTAACAAAATCCGAACTTTAATCCGAGAAATCAACCAAATGATGCAAAAACCACTAAACTTTTTCAACCTCAAAAACCACCTAAAAACCACTATAAATCCAAAGATGTGCAAGATATGATCTAACCATGGCTCTTGATACCAAATGTAAGATATAACTTTTCACATACACATCAAACCATAACACAAAGTAGCATATAGATGGAATTCTAGAGAGAGAAAGTTAGAGGTTTAGGGAACTTAGTGAGAGAAAGTGAAAGATATTATTATGAGCTCCAACTCTCTACCTTGGAAGGTAGAGAGTATTTATAGTCTTACATAAATCGCCACACATCGGGCTGTGGATCAGGCATACAGTGGGTAAAGACCCGTCCGTCCTCCACGGTGTTACTTAACTAAATACTACTTAACTTAAAATAACTACGACTACGAGCTTTCTAACGATTGCATATACTTGAGGTGACCGACTCTTTAATACCTGGAATTTCTAATTCCTAACAACATCCTAAGGCTTTCCACAAAGCTTCTAAACCAAAGGCAATCCACAATTAACCTTGCTAGATGCAGTTTCACCAAGATCACTTCATTGTTTTTGGATTTTCATTGTTTTTCTTGATTTTTTAGAGTTTTCTGAATTTTAAAGACTGAACTTGTTTTAAGGTTTCTAAAAGCTTTAAAGCTTTGTCAGGAGCTTATATGAGCTTAAAGAGTCCATTAAACAACTACATAACAAGAAATTAAAGTGACATGAAAATTAAAGGTAATTAAGTAAAAACTTGAAACTGAAAGATACTTGAAATTAAACTGAAAATAAAGTTTCATTACACTAATTTAAGAAAGATTACAACATTAAAGCATTAAAATGACTTGAATTTAAAGAAAGCAGTAAACTACATTAACTATGTGACCTAGGTTAATCCAAAGGTTTTTAATCTAAAGAAAGCATTTAAATCCTATACTACACGACCAATGGCTAGCCCAAAAGTACTTCTTCTCTTGCCTCTCCTCTGATATTTATAGTCATTTGAGTTCCCACCATCTTCCTCGTAAAATCCCACTTTAATTTTTGACCATTGATTGAGCAGAGATGATCCTAGCCTTTGAGTTCACTTTTGGCGCCAAAAGTAACACTAGTAGATTGAGGCAGTTCTGCAACAATTAATGCTTCTTGTTCACTTGTAGAGGTGGAGGGGACATGTTCGGATAGGTTTATGGGCTGGTTGAAGAGTGGGTAACAAAAACAGGGGATTGTGAGGTGAGATAAAGTGAAGATGGTGTGGATGCATTAATTGTAGTTGTGGGCTAGTATAGGTGGAAGGATGGTGGTGAGAGTTGTTAAACAACTGGGGTAGTGAGGTGGAAAGGTGGTAAAGAAAAAGGTGGTAGCAAGTGGCAAAAACCAGGCAAGGTGGAGGAGTGGTTTTGACCAGATATTATTTAGGGACCAGATATTTTAGTGGAAGTATCTGCTGAAACGTATGCCTTCAGCAGAAACCATCAGCGCATTATATCTTCGGCAGAAACCATTGATTCAGCAGAATCACAATAGGCTTCAGCAGAAACCATCATTATCAGCAGAATCAAACTGTTTCAGCTCTTTTTATACCTGATTCATATAAAAACACATTTTCATGATATTTGTAACATTTATATGGTCATTTATGTGTTTTTGGTCGTTTTGTGGGTTTAAACAATATAAAATATATGTGTATTTAGACACATATCAATCATGCCCTACCTCCAACATCCTTGTCTCCTCATATAGAAGACATCGATGAATCCATGTGGGAAGATCACCCACATTCTAAAGCGGAGATAGAAGCCGAGCTAAACCATCTCCACAACTTCTCCAATATAGTGGACTCTCATCTTAGTAAAACTATGCAAATGCAAAATGCTTTGCTAGCCTCCCTAATCACCACTCCAACCACCAACACCAACAACTCCACCCTTCCACCACTAACAAATCATGAACCATATTACCCACCTAGACATGGTTGCTCAAATTGTGAGCAGACCGCCCATATTAGCGAACGGACCCGGGTGATGGTCCATGAGCTCCAAGATGAAATGAGGTTCATCCTCAACTACATCCTAGAGCAAATCAACGCTCTTGCTCATCCACCACCTCAATAGGAGGTTCCTAGTTTATCTTTTAAATTCTACGTATCTTTTTTATTTTTCTAGGATTTTCTTTGTATTTTTCTAATTTTCTAGGATTTTCTTTTTTACTTTTTAGGTTTTTCTTTATGTACTAACACATCATTATGCTTCATTTCATGATTTTCATATCATGAAAATTTTAACAAGTGAATGGTGTTTCTTATATTGTTGTTGATTGTTACTTGGTGATTGGAAATACTTATATACTTGTGATGATGCTTATTACTAACATCTTTTTTTATAGCTTTTTCACAATCCATGTATCTTTCTCTTGACACCCAATTTAGGAGGGAGCATTGGCCAAGGGGGAGATAATGGTTCGGGCTCATTACATATTCCGCCTCGCATCTTTTTTTTTTTTTCGACAAAAAGGGGGAGAAATATTATAGAAATTGGACTTTGACTTTCTTAAAAAGTCAACTGCATACTTTGACTTTTTGAAAAGTCAACATCATACTTTGACATATGAAAGGTCAAAATTGGACAAACTAGTAATAAGATAAAATAAACTTTTTACTATCATCTTTATCTAACTCACTAGTTCTTTCAATTTCTAAAATTAATTTCATATTTTTATAACTCTTGTATGAACTTTACATCTTTTATAAAAATAAAATTTATGTTTTGTCCTCAACAAAAAGGGGGAGATTGTTAATACAAATATCGTCATTAAACGTTATTTATATTTAATGATATTTACCTAATTTTGTTAACGACAAAAGTAAATTTAATTTTTGTAAAGCATAAAGCTTGTCAAGATTAATAGATATTAAAACAAGTTTTTCCTTAAATAATATCTTCATCACTCAAGCATTTACATTTTGATTAGTCATATATCAATTAACATTGATGTTCCTTTAAACCATAATGTATGTTAACATTTTTAGATCAAGCATGTTTTAGTTTTTCAAAACAAAACATTACATATGTATTTACATTTAAACATATTTCTAAAAATAGAAAACAACATAGGACATCATGTGGTGCATCATTGAAATCTCTAGAGGATTTCATAAGATATCTTGTGTGGATTTGGACTCTACATATCATGTAACAACCCGCATTTTCAGGTTACTTTTCATTTTTTAGAAAAGTTACTATTCACTTTTACTATTCATCTCGTAAAATTTTATATTTTGATTTTACCATCATGACAAGAAAGTTGATACTCGACAAGTCATCTTGACGACGTACGTTGAATCCACTCAGAATCGATTTCACAAAACCGTGTCCGAGAATTACTTTAGGGTTTAAACGTCATTCAAACATCCCGATATGTCCATAAAACACTATAAACATTATAAATATATATTTCAACCATTTTACGATAATTCTACAAGTTTTGGAATTTTACGTTTTCCAATTCTGTATTTTACGCGAAATACGCGTTTTTGACCAGCGTTCCCAGCTTTAAACAACGTTTTAGCACCCAATGAGACTTATCACTCATTTTGTATTTTTATATGGATTTTAATGATGAGTTTCATCATTCCTACAAGTTTCATATTTTTACAATACCCGGTTTTACATTTCGTGACTTAACGGCTCACAGTTAGCGATTAACGAAACCAAAACAGACTCTGTAAACTAGATAATACCAAGTTTAAACCACCTAGTAACCTCTCCTTATCCTAACCTACTCTAGAAAGAGTCTTAGATACTCTTCATCTCTTGCTTTCACTAGATCATTACACCTTGCAACTTAGGCTCCAAGTTTAGCCTAATCTTGCAACACCTTGCAAAGCTTTGCATGCAAGATTGGTTTAGTCAAATATTTTGCACCTCCTTTGACTAAAACAAGGCTATAAAAACTCCCTCCCCTCCCTCTTGGTCGTTCACCACCATGAACAACACAAACACTCTTCATTTGATCTTCTACTTTAAGTATTATCTCAAGAATTCAAGCTACAAGTAAACTACATCCAATTACTTGAAATCTTTGGTGATTCTTCTTGAATTTAAATACATTCAAGTCACCTAAGATCTCAACACAAAGTCCTTCAAGAATACAAGGGTGTAGAAGGATTGCTAGAAGTGTGGAGAGATTGCTCAATCAAAGTCCAAGTCATAATCCTTGTTTTTAACTTCCTTTCTTTAGAAAGCCAAAAGTTGTAAGAAACCCTAACACACTCTCTTGCTCAAAATCATTTACATGTTTCTCATACTTCATTTATGTTATATATGGTCTTTATATTGTTATCATGATGTACAAAAACCACTAAAACAAGTTAAATGAATCATATGTTAGCTAAATGGATGTAAACAAGAAAACTAGTGACATATATTGTGCAATACGACCAAAATAGTATAAACATGATATTAGAAACTTACATACTGTTAAAGAGGACTTTAAAAGGAAAACATATCAATTTGAATCACCAAAAACGAGTACACGAGTCAAAAGATACGGCCAAAAGAAGTTAGTGAAACCAAAACGCTGAAACTGCCATAAACAAACTATTAGCCTGTTTGCGGTCTGCCCGTTTTTTTTCAAGGCCTTCTGGTCTGTTTCATCAAAAATTTAAAGCACGAAAGTTGTCCAGAACGACGTTTTCCTTCTATGAAGAAGAAGCTCGGGCCCTGAAAACGCTTAAAACATGCCACTTTCTTTCAAAAATTGAAACTGCCCTATATAACTATACTTTTGTCACAACTAAAGGCAAATCAAGAGGCCTAATGGTCTTAAGCCAAGACCACAACCACGGCTAAGGCCAAGGTTGAGTCTCAAACCATGATAGCCATGACCAAAGCCACGACAAGGCCATGGCTAAAGCCTCAAGGCTTCCTAAGCCGAGACCGTAAACCAAAGGCCTTAGCCTTGACAAACCTAAACATATAGGATACAATTTGGATCTACTCCCTCGATAAACTATGCAGCCACTTAATCTATATGTCACATAAACGACAAGAAAACTAATGTTTTATCTACTAAGTACTACAATACTAGGGAACTTCATGTGAGGGGTTCATTTGGGTAAACGGATCGACGAGTTGCTGGATTTTTGAATTAAAGTGTCCTAGCTCCTCTACGATATATGTAAACTAAGCACGTTTTCACAACTTGAAAATTTCTATAAACGACATACACAACTACCATGTACTACATCATGATCAATAGAAAGACATATATAGGCTTGTTATTTCTTTCGTATTGATGCAGGTTTTACTGACCAGGTCTTAATATTTATAGTGTCTCGTTATACCTATGGTCTACCCTAGTGCACTAACGGGCAGTGTACCCGGTCGTGTGTAGTGTAGTAAACGGTAAAGCCGAGGTCGTCCCAAGAGCTATGTGTGTTGGATTATTACTAAGTCTAGGTGTCACAGATTAATAATGGTTTCGATAGGGATTTAATTAATTAAACTACTAATGCAGAATAAAGCAAATAAAAGAAAATAAAGGATAAAGGGAAATCAATAGAGGAGAATGGTGCTAACCTAGTTAATCCTCCTAGCTAGTTATGTCTACGTCTACTTACTTCCAATTACTTCAGGTGGGGTCAAAGTCGAGAGGACAGCATTTGCTCAATTTGCCCTAACCTATCAGCAAAGATGCCACCACAGGAGAAGTCAGGTGTCCCTTCATAAGTCCCGTTGTTCCTGGTCCCCTAAGCCAAGTCATTAAATACCGCTACATGCTAGATTTATAATAGTGAATGCCCGGCCGTTAGGAACTTAGACACGCACCCCCTAATTCTTAAGTTCATCCAAATGATAGGTGATCAGTTGGTCAAATCGAACAAGTAGAAAGGGTTGTCAGTTGGTCATATCTTACCCTTCCCGTCTCAGTCCGCTCACCTAGGGTCAGTTGGTCATATCTCCTAGGCAATTGGCTTCTATCGCCATTCAAAACAACCGAACCAAGGGTGGCTACCAATAAACTATGCATGCATACACTTAGAAATAATTGTACGGAAGTAAAGTAAACGCAAACAAAACAATTAAGGAATCATAACTAGGCCAGCACCAAAAGGTTTTTAGCTGCTCATATTAATCATGCAAACCAATTCAATATTCAAAGGTACGAAATACATGAATTGAAAGTAAAAGAAATATAAAACTCTAATGCTTATCGTAGGGGAGTGATTTCTCCCTTGGAGACAGCTCCGTATGCTCCTTTAGACCTGCCTTGAGCTTTTTCCCACGTTCTCTAAGTATTGTGTATGGAATGGAATGAATAGAAATGCTGGAATTCGTAGGGTATTTATAGGCCAGATCTGGGTTACGGCGTAACCAATATAGGAGTTAAGCCGTAACCTTCTATTTCTTCGAATAATGCACTAGATCTGCTGGTTACGGAGTAACCTTATGAGTGGTTACGCCATAGTCTTCAATAAACTCGGTTATGTCGTAAGAGATGCAGTAGTTACGGCGTAAGTAACAGCGGCGTGGAACCTCATTTGACCTAATGTAGTTACGTCGTAACCTTTGAGAAGAGTTACGCCGTAACCTTATGATAAGTTGGTTTTTTGAGTCACGCAATAGTTACGGCGTAATGTGAGAGACGAGTTACGCCGTAACTTCTTCAAAATAGCATACTGTGATAAATCTTTAGATAATTCTCCAGTTCCGCGTCTCTTTAGCTTCAATGCTCGTAATTTACCTGAAAGTGGAAAACAAGCGTAAATCCATATAAATGATATAAATTACAAGCATTATCGGGGAAATTGACACTTAATATTCAGGACTATTTGATGTTATCACGTATCATTATTTCAAACCTAAGTCGCAACATCCTATTTTAGGTTGCTCGTATAATTTCTCACGGCATATCCATCATTCTCATTATACATTTGATATCATTTACTCTGAGGTGAGTTCATAGCCCCACTTTCTATTACTTAATTGTTTTACAAACCCTTGGGGGGAGATACATGCTATTTTTAACATGAACACACAAACATTTGAACTTTATGCTATCTGATTGTTTTATTGTCACTAAGTAAACATAATTGCCAAACATAAGTCCCTAAATCATGAACCATTAATCACTAGAGAGAGTGAGCACGAATATTGTGAATAGATCTATTGGGATTGACGAATCCCGTTTGTGTTGGCCCCGTTAAAGGCAAACAAACGCACTATATTTGAGTAACATTTGGTAAAACGACAATTTTACCTATTAGGGCTGGTACCAACAATTTCACCAATTTATATTGGAACACGTTAACGCCTTGGTTGCATGAGCTTAGTGAAATAATAACTGTTTTGTTTTCAACATTGTGGGTGTATAACAACGTAACCCACACAAACATTATATGTTCACCATTTAACAATAAACCTATGGATTCACTCAACCTTTGTGTTGACCCTTTTAAACATGTTTATCTCAGGTCCATAATGAACGAGGCTGGCAAGGATGGAAAGGAAGGGCACGGATACTCTAGATGGCTATAAATTTTATTATCATTCAAAAAACTCATTCAATGTAATTTGTAAACCTTGAAACCACTGGGACCTCATTTTGTAAAATCTGATATTTATATAAATCGAATGATAAATCTTTTAAAACGACTCCATTAGAGTTCGTTTGCTATTTTTATAACTGTTGTGCCATGAAGTAACACCCAATTTGAATTCCGCTGCGTATCCCGAAGTTAGGGGTGTTATAGATTGGTATCAGAGCCACAATTATAGAGAAACGGGTCTAATCGAGATCTAAACTATAACCACTTTTACAAACAAAACTTTTTATAGCCTTTCGCTCTCCGTGCTTTCCATCCTCCAGACGATTATGTGACTTTTAAGAATTTTAAGCTATACAAACATATTAGTATATTGATATATACAATTGACATAATTTCAATCATAAACGATGTACTAAACATATCTCCATATGCCTATTCTAAGGCATTACGGCACAATCATATTTTTCCAAATCATGTATCTACTCGTGCATTTTAGGATTACGAAACTTTATCCAAGACATTGTAACTGATTAAAATGGTCTTTCCTACTTCCTAGACATTGTGAGATACAATGGTCTCATTCATTTTTCAAGACACTGTGAGATACAGTGGTCTCTATTACGTTCTCAGACACTGTGAGTGATATAATGGTCTCTATTACATTCCCAGATATTGTGAGTAACACAGTGGTCTTAATTACATCCCTAGAAGACTGTAAATGAAACAATGGTCTCATTTATTTCTCAAGACATTGTGAGTTACACAATGGTCTAATTTATTTCTCAAGACATTGTGAGTACACAATGATCTCTCTATCATTTCTCAAGACATCGTGAGTTACACAATGATCTCTCTATCATTTCGCAAGACATTGTGAGTTACACAATGATCTCTCCATCATTTCTCAAGACATTGTAAGTTACACAATGATCTCTCCATCATTTCTCAAGACATTGTGAGTTACGCAATGATCTTTCCATCATTTCTCAAGACATTGTGAGTTACACAATGATCTCTCCATCATTTCTCAAGAAATTGTGAGCTACACAATGGTCTAATTTACTTCACCGACATTGTAAGTTATACAAAGTCTCTAGAAATTATCTTATAAACCTTATATGATATTGTTTTACATGAAACCCATCACAGTCTATCAATTTCCCTAATGGAAATATAAGAAATGGGATTTCTAAAGGACAAACTGATTCATCATCTACAATAGCTGAAGTTCAGCAACTTTCTCTACATTCATCAAAGTCCTATTTTGAAACCTTCATTGTTAAAAGTTCGTGATTCTAGCCAAGTATGGACTATTTTAGAATTACTAAAAACTTCCTTTCCACAAGTATCTACCCATACTATCTTTGTTAGCCTTGATTATTTTTATTAGAAGTGATGGTCATTCACGATTAGGAACTTTGTAATGTGTGTTAGATATCGTGATAGAATAGTCAACGGGCTCATGGATTGGGTTAAGCTAATTGGGCATAAGTTATGTTAAGCTAGCCTTGTCTAGTTCGTGTAACCCAAGCCCAATCCAAGTCCATCTCAAGGCCCATGGCCAAGCCTTAGGGCATCATCTCTCTTACCTATATATACCCCTCAAGTATGTCATTTGAGGGGTGTGCTTGAGTGTGTGTGTGTGTGTGTGTTTTTCCTTGAAGCAATATACAACTTATTGTTTCATCTTTCTTCTCTCTACCTCTCTAAACATACGCATAATATATCATTCAAGTCACCAAGTTCTAACCTTCATCTTTCTATTATTCATACGCATAACGTATTTGTGTTTGGTTTGTGTTGGGTTTGCTTAGTAAAGTGATAAGGTATAAGTGATAAAGGGGAATAACAATTGGTATCAATCGCCTAACAATGGTTTAGGAGTGTTTGTGTTTGTTTTGAAGCTTGGTATTGTACGCGTAAAGGCTCACGTTTTTCATAGTTGTCAAGCTTAAAGCTTTAATTTTTGCACTTAAAAATTCAAGATTCTTGTGGTTTAAGGTTTATTTGGTGCTAAAGTTTCAGTTTTTTGCAAAAAGTTAGAAGCTTTACGTGTTTTTCTTCACTTTTGAACTCGTTTTTGGTTCATTGGTCATTTCTACTCGTAACTTTTCTAGCAACTTTGGGTGAAAAAGGTCAACATTTTTTGGTTATTCGAGTGTTTTTAAGGATATCTGTGCAAGCGAAATCATTTGAATCGTTGGAAATTTCTTACGAGTAGAAGTCAAAAAGTCAAAACCCTAGTTTTCTACTCGTAACTTTTCTAAGCACTTTGGGTGAAAGAGGTTAACATTTTTGTGTTATTTGAGTGTTTTTAAGGCTATCTGTGCTAGAGAAATTGGTTGAATCACTGGAAATTTTTTACGAGTAGGTCAAAACCCTATTTCTACTCGTAAGAAAGTCAACTACTCATAAGCTTCTACTCGTAACTTTTTGGTGAAGAATCTTCATGCTATAACTGTTACTCAGTGCTTCCCTCACTTGGATAAGTGTGTGGAACACTTCGACTTGTTATTCCCCTTTATCACTTATACCTTATCACTTTACTAAGCAAACCCAACACAAACCAAACACAAATACGTTATGCGTATGAATAATAGAAAGATGAAGGTTAGAACTTGGTGACTTGAATAATATATTATGCGTATGTTTAGAGAGGTAGAGAGAAGAAAGATGAAACAATAACACACACACACACTCAAGCACACCCCTCAAATGACATACTTGAGGGGTATATATAGGTAAGAGAGATGATGCCCTAAGGCTTGGCCATGGGCCTTGAGATGGACTTGGATTGGGCTTGGGTTACACGAACTAGACAAGGCTAGCTTAACATAACTTATGCCCAATTAGCTTAACCCAATCCATGAGCCCGTTGACTATTCTATCACGATATCTAACACACATTACAAAGTTCCTAATCGTGAATGACCATCACTTCTAATAAAAATAATCAAGGCTAACAATCTTCTATGCAATAGAATGTGAAAACATAGGTTACAAGTCTTGTATGGCCGGGACTTGCAACTGAATGGTTTGATATCGCCTTTGATTTGTGTATATTTTCTCAAAAGCTATGGACATATCACGAGTATACCTAATTTAGGTATTTGGAAAATTTATCGAACCTCGGCTAAATATAGTCTAGTCACCTATATTTAACCTAGGGAGAGTGGGACATAGTCTAACTAACTATGTTCGACTCAATTTTTTCAAACACTAAGAATAGTTATACAAGGGTTATATTCAGGTTAATTTCCTACTTGAACTCGATAAACCACCAGAATTCATTAAAAAGATCTAGAGACACGATAATGTCTTACCACTCAGCGAGATCTTAACACTTACTTATACTACCTAATTTCAATCTTGAAAGTTTTCATTTATGAGATAATCCTAACTACTATCTTGGGATAGTCATCAAATCTTATTGTCATTTCTTAGAAGTACTAGCCTGTTTAGGTTTCAAGCATATTATTCCCCCATAATCCTTTAAAATTCACTTTTGATTTTAAAGCAAACTTGACATCTCTACCTAAGAATAATGGTAAGCGTACACTACACTCTTCTAATCGTCAAAATATCACATCATTATCTGAACCCCATTATAAGTCAGTATGTAAAACTTCACAGTATCACATTTCTTTCAAACACTAGTAGACATAAACACTATACGATATAGCCTTCATCTCAAAACCACCTAAGACATGATCAACTTTGGAAATGGTTTGGATAACCACTTGCCACTAGCAAGACCTTCCTACAACAACAATTATCACATCATTATAAACCATTTCACATCAACCATATCTTACACTTTTGATTAACAACAGTTACCCTAACAACAACAAAACTATTCCATTTGAGGCACTATATAGCGAAAGTGTCAGTCAACCATTTTCTGGACTAAGGTGTTCCGAGATCACCCACGAAACAACTAAGAAAACCATGCAAATACAAATTTGGCTGCATGCTGCACACTATCACCAGAAACAAAAATTACATAGATGTAAGGCGTTAAAATTTAACAAAAACTCATTGTTAGAAATTAAGGTTTTCTTGAAAGCCTCGTTACAATAAGATATGATTCATTTTGAGAATCGGGAAAAGCCAAACTTGAGGTATATTGGACTCTATAAGATTTTAACAAAACCCTTTAGATTATCAACTTAAGCCACCACCAAAAACTTAGAATGGTACATAACACATTCTATGATTAGAAACTTGAGAACGCACAGATTAGAATTCGGCGCATACACCCACATTTTCCTAGACACTTCAACATCGGATAACACATACTTAATTCCGGGATGGAATTCTCGTTAAGGTGGTAAGACTGTAACAACCCGCATTTTCAGGCTACTTTTCATTTTTTTGAAAAGTTACTATTCACTTTTACTATTCATCCCGTAAAAATTTTTATTTTTATTTTACCATCATGACAAGAAAGTTGATACTCGACAAGTCGTCTTGACGACGTACGTTGAATCCTTTCATAATCGATTTCAAAAACCGTGTCCGAGAATTACTTTAGGGTTTAAACGTCATTCAAACATCCCGATATATCCAAAAAACACTATAAACATTAGAAATATCTATTTCTACCATTTTACAACAATTCCACAAGTTTTGGAATTTTACGTTTTCCAGTTCTGCGTTTTACGCGAAATACTCGTTTTTGACCCGCGTTTTCAGCTTTAAACAACGTTTTAGCACCCAATGAGACTTATCACTCATTTTATATTTTTATATGGAGTATAATGATGAGTTTCATCATTCCTACAAGTTTCATATTTTTACAATACCCGGTTTTACGTTTCGTGACTTAACGGCTCACAGTTAGCGATTAACGGAACCAAAACAGACTCCATAAACTAGATAATACCAAGTTTAAACCACCTAGTCACCTCTCCTTATCCTAACCTACTCTAGGAAGAGTCTTGGATACTCTTCATCTCTTGCTTTCACTAGATCATTACACCTTGCAACTTAGGCTCCAAGTTTAGCCTAATCTTGCAACACCTTGCAAAGCTTTGCATGCAAGATTGGTTTAGTCAAATATTTTGCACCTCCTTTGACTAAACCAAGGCTATAAAACCTCCCTCCCCTTCCTCTTGGTCGTTCACCACCATGAATAATACAAACACTCTTCATTTGATCTTCTACTTCAAGTATTATCTCAAGAATTCAAGCTACAAGTAAACTACATCCAATTCCTTGCAATCTTTTGTGATTATTCTTGAATTTAAATCCATTCAAGTCACCTAAGATCTCAACACAAAGTCCTTCAAGAATACAAGGGTGTAGAAGGATTGCTAGAAGTGTAGAGAGATTGCTCAATCAAAGTCCAAGTCCTAATCCTTGTTTATAACTTCCTTTCTTTAAAAAGCCAAAAGTTGTAAGAAACCCTAACACACTCTCTTGCTCAACATCATTTACATGTTTCTCATACTTCATTTATGTTATATATGGTCTTTATATTGTTATCATGATGTACAAAAACCACTAAAACAAGTTAAAGGAATCATATGTTAGCTAAATGGATGTAAACAAGAAAACTAGTGACATATATTGTGAAATACGACCAAAATAGTATAACATGATATTAGACACTTACATACTGTTAAAGAGGACTTTAAAAAGAAAACATAGCAATTTGAATCACCGAAAACGAGTACACGAGTCAAAAGACACGGCCAAAAAAAGTTAGTAAAACCAAAATGCCGAAACTGCCATAAACAAACTGTTAGCCTGTTAGGGGTCTGCCCGTTTTTTTTCAAGACCTTCTGGTCCGTTTCATAAAAAATTTAAAATACGAAAGTTGTCCGGAACGACGTTTTCCTTCTGGAGTTAAGAAGCTCGGGCCCTGAAAACGCTTAAAACATGCCACTTTCCTTCAAAAACTGAAACTGCCCTATATAACTTTACTTTTGTCACAACTAAAGGCAAAATAAGAGGCCTAATGGTCTTAAGCCGAGACCACAACCACGGCTAAGGCCAAGGTCGAGTCTCAAGACTATGATAGCTGAGACTAAAACCACGACAAGGCCATGGCTAAAGCCTCAAGGCTTCCTAAGCCGAGACCGTAAATCAAAGGCCTTAGCCTTGACAAACCTAAACGTATAGGATACAATTGTGATCTACTCACTCGATAAACTATGCAACCACTTAATCTATATGTCACATAAACGACAAGCAAACTATATGTTTTATCTACTAAGTGCTACAATACTAGGGAACTTCATGTGAGGGGTTCATTTGGGTAAACGGATAGACGAGCTGTTGGATTTACGAATTAAAGTGTCCTAGCTCCTCTAAGATATATATAAACTAAACACGTTTTCACAACTAGACCATTTCAATAAACTACATACACAACTACCATGTACTACATCATGATCAATATAAAGACGTATATAGGCTTGTTATTTCTTTCATATCATTATTTCAAACCTAAGTCGCAACATCCTATTCTAGGTTGCTCGTAGAAATTCTCACGGCATATCCATCATTCTCATTATATATTTGATATCATTTAATCTGAGGTGAGTTCATAGCCCCACTTTATATTACTTAATTGTTTTACAAACCCTTGGAGGAGATACATGCTATTTTAAACATGAACACACAAACATTTAAACTTTATGCTATCTGATTGTTTTATTGTCACTAAGTAAACATAATTGCCAAACATAAGTCCCTAAATCATGAACCATTAATCACTAGAGAGAGTGAGCACGAATATTGTGAATAGATTTATTGGGATTGATGAATCCCGTTTGTGTTGGCCCCGTTAAAGGTAAACAAACGCACTATATATGAGTAACATTAGGTAAAACGGAAATTTTACCTATTTGGGCTGGTACCAACAATTTCACCAATTTATATTGGAACACGTTAACGCCTTGGTTGCATGAGCTTAGTGAAATAATAACTGTTTTGTTTTCAACATTATGGGTGTATAACAACGTAACCCACATAAACATTATATGTTCAATATTTAACAATAAACCTATGGATTCACTCAACCTTTGTGTTGACCTTTTTTAACATGTTTATCTCAGGTCCATGATGAACGAGGCTGGCAAGGATGGAAAGGAAGGGCACCGATACTCTAGATGGCTATACATTTTATTATCATTCAAAAAACTCATTCAATGTTATTTGTAAACCGTAAAACTACTGGGACCTGATTTTGTAAACTCTGATATTTATATAAATCGAATGATAAATCTCTTAAAATGACTCCATTAGACTTCGTTTTCTATAGTTATAACTGTTGTGCCATGAAGTAACACCTAGTTTGAATTCCGCTGCGTATCACGAAATTGGGGGTGTTACATATCTTACATGATCTAGGTTGGATTTGGTAAGATTTTGGTAATCTTGCTGTCAGACCCCGACGACACAAAAAGTTAACACGGGCGGAACCAATTTTATGGTTCCGTGGTCCGTGGTGACTGCAGAATGTTTTGGCTATAAATAGCAAGCCAAACCAAGTTGTTTTCTCATCCCTTTCTAGTATAATCACATACATTCCTTCCCTCTAATATTTCTAACTCAGTTTCATATCATTATAGTGATCCTCTTTTGTAGCGAAGAAGATCAAGGCATATTCAAGCTTCAACAAATAGTTGGAAATCTTGTTTGTTTTGTTGTTATATGATCTAGTCTCGTTCATACATCATTGTTGTACCAAACCATCATAAACTTGTGAGTGTGAGTGGTTAGTATTTTAATCCTTAAAATACATTGTGTGTGGGAGTGGTTGTACCCTTGGAAAAGAACTCGACATCTAGCTTAGTGTCGGAAATAGTGTGTAAGCGAAGTGTAAGGTTTCTCTACCGGTGAAAGGAGCTTGTTGACTAGTGAAGTTAAACTCTCGAGTTGGAGACTCGGGGAGTGGAGTAGGGCAAGGAAAAAGAGTCCTTGTAGATCGAACCACTATAAAAAAAACTTGTCGTAGTTTGATTGTTTCTTTCTCTATTTACTCTTTATATATTGCTTGCATCTTGTTTAATATCCTTGATCAATATCAATTGATCATTACAATAAGTTTCAAAACAAAGATTTTAATCGGTAAACTATTCAACCCCCTTCTAGTTTTCCACAAACTTTGTGGGTGTGTTCCTTGTAAGCCCTCACGAGACTTCACTCGTCCACTCGGGACACCGAGTGGTTTAAAAGGCTTGTTGCATTCGCTAAATGCAACCGTGATTCCTACGAAAGTGAGTTAGGTTTTGTTTTTATTTTTATTTTTCGTGCTATTTTTGCTTTTTATCCGGAATTATGCTTTTTGGTATTAGTTTTTCTTTCAGATTTACATGTTGATGAATTTTGGAGTGATATTTGGCTGCAAGGAAATACTTTATATCCGACTTAGTTGAGTGCCAGGGTGTTTGAAAGAATGCGTTATTGGTGTAGATGGATGTTTCTCGTGGAGGTATATTTAGAGCATGTTATGAAAGGTGACATTTATCGATCATACCGAGCAAATCCAGGGGAGTTTTCTGTTTCAATTCTAACCCTTCTTATTTTTCGTTTATATGCTTAGTATGACCCAAGTGGGGGAAGGGATTAAAAATAAATACCCGCTTGATTTTGCTTGCCTTTATTTTTCTAGTTTTTAGTGAAAAGTGTTTCATTTGTAAATTTTGACATATTTTTCATTACTTAACTGGATTAATCTTAACTGAGCACACCTACCCTATATTTCCATTGTGTGAGGATAAGCCTTTCCGTTTTCCCCTTATACATAATACCATAAAAATGAGTGTGTCGTTGGCTGTAGTAGACTTTAGAACTTGGCCTTGCATATCTTTTCGAGACCATTATCATTAGCATTACACTGAGGTAACTTGTTGTGATTGGTGCAGCTAGGATATAAGGCAATTTTAGGATTAAACCCAAATAGCACATCCATTTATGTTATGTTTGTGTTTATTGACTTTTCACATCGATTAGTTAATCCCCCTATTAAACCTTTTTTTGTTGCACTCATCATTAGTGCAAGATACCCCTAGTAAACCCTTCTGAGCCATTCCTTTCATTTTGTTCACCCAATATATGTTTGTTTCGTTACACCTATCGTCTAGCCTAATAAAGGGTTTTGGAAGAAAATCGGGTTTAGATGATAGTTGATATCAAGTGGGGGGATGCTTTATATGTTCGTATCGTTTTTATTTTAATTCATGTATACCTTGTGTTGCAAAAAAAATAGTGGAAAAAAGAATAATAAATAAAGAATGCAAGCAAGAGTTTGTTTATTAGTTTGTTTTTAGCTGATAATATAAATCAACTTATGTGTCGTATTGTGGTAATTGTTCTCGCCTTATTCAATTGGCGCAATTTTTACATATCCGTTATGATGTTTTTACGGATAAAATTAGAAACCCGTGGATTTCTATCTCGCATTTCAATTTTAATCAATATTTATACAATGGGGAAATTGTATATTTCAAGTGGGGGATGAGAGATAGAAATGGTTGATTATACAGTTTTTAGTTGAAATATGTGCTAAAATTACCCAAATTTTAATTTTTTTATAGTACATACTTTTTTTTCATTGATGATGAAGGCCGAGTTAATGCATCTTATTTGTCTAATTTATTGAGATTATGAGGCACTACTCTATATTTTATATGCATTGACTCGTGTATTGAAGACCCCTTGACTCTTGACCCTCGATTTTGGCTATGGGATTGAATGCGACTAGTGGTGGAGCGATTGTCTACTTAGGAATCTATTTGTTTCGTGTCTTTTTATTTGCACCCATTAAGTTTTCCCATGTCTTATCTTACCCTTGGTCGTGAATCGAGTTTAGGTGAGGAAGCAAGCAATCATTGGTGTCTTGGCTATGGATTTGGTCATGTATCATTGGTTTTGTCCCCTTCGTCGTAGCTCGTTAGTAATGAAAAAATAGCCCCATAAGCCTTTATGTTGTGTCAACCCATTTACCTTTTAGAATACATGCATCTATAGACTCTAGTGCTGGAGATTAGTATCTTTGCCAAGCCTATGATAGAATACTCGCCACGACTGAGTAGTTGAGTGATCACCCAAAAATAAACACGTGAATTATGAGAGAGAGTGTGATTTTCAATTCCCTTTTAAGGTGCTCGGTTTGGAATTTTCTAGCTTAGGTGATTTTTAAACTCATATCTTCCAAGACATTTTGGGAGATATCTTTTTAAGAATAATTTAAAAAGTCTACTTGGGGGCAAGTAGAGTTAAAGTGGGGAGATATTTGATAACATCAAATTACCGGATATTTTACATATCAAATTCCCGTGTTTATTACCTCATTTGTATTAATATGATACTTAATTCGTTTATATTCGTTCATATTTACATTTCAGGATAAATGAGGCGTTGGAGCGGAAAAGATGTGAGAAAAGGCCAAGAAATATATTCAGAAGAAGGTTACCAACTCAACCTTCCAAACAATCACCACCAATAGAATCTACCATAAAACCAGTTGAGCTTATCTTCTCAACACCTCCCACTTCACTTTTTCCATTCTTTGATGACTTAGATGATCTACCACCTATGATTGAAAATCCACCTCCTCTACCATCCATAACTCCACTTGAAAACCAAGCCAATCAACCACCACCTATAGTTGACATCATGGATGTTGATACACCTCTACCACCTTTTCCACCATCACTCCCACTAAACAATGCACTCACATGGATCAATGGTCCTTTACCTCCTCTCCCACATTATCTCTTTTGTGAGCACTGTCAAAGCTCATGAACCCTTGCTCATGAAGTACGCGATGAAATGCGGTTCATTCTCAATCATATCCTTTAACGCATCAACATCATGACCCACCAAAACTACTCTTAAAAGAGATATTAAAGCATATAGGACTCAATATTTTTGTACTATTTTTATTTCTTTGTTCATTTTCATTTTGTTTTTCATATTTTTTAAGTTTTAAGAACATATTCTTATTCTTATTTTTACATTTTGTAAGTGGTTAAAAAGACCATTACATTTTTTTGTGTTTTATTGCGAGGATACATTGTTCCATACCGTGTCTCCTACGCTTGTAGATTTACACACTTTTTCGTTATTGTTTATCACTAACCATTTTTTGTAGCTTTTCAATTCCATTTACTTGACGTCCTCATTGAGAGGGAGTAATCGTCAAGGGGGAGTATTACATTTGGGATTTCTATTCCAACATAATGTTTCTTCGAGACTCTTTTTGTTTCGACAAAAAAGAGAAGAAGATAGTAAAAACAAACATTTCATATTTTCAACTATTAAAACATCTTGAACTTAAGTTTTACTCACAATACTTTCACGTTTTGTCATCAACAAAAAAGCGGAGATTGTTAATACAAATAAGCCGTAAAAACGTTTATTTTTATTTCTCGATCTTTATAAGTTTCGTCGATAACAATCATAAAATTATCTCAAGTATAAATCTAAGATCGCATTTTCTTTTATTAGTCATCATAATAATTTTTCTAATCTAGACATTATCTACTAATCAATTATACATTTTTTTAAAAAGAAATAATTAAGTAAAAATGTCCATTACATTATGCATGACATCATATTAGGTACCTATGACCCAAAATCCATTACCCATGACCTAAAACCCAGTACCCATGACCCAAAGTCCATTACCTATGACCAGAACCCGGAATTGTAACTCAAAATCCGGACTGGATTACCCAGTGTGTCGGATCCCTTACTTATAACTGGCCGGATCCTTTTTGTAAGGGATCCGCCGGATCCGGCAAGTCAGAGGCTATTTTGCCTATAAATAGAAGGCCATTTCTTCATTATTTCTCACTCATTCTCTTACATTTTTATATCTCTCTAACCTCACATCTAAGGATCATTCTTGTAGTTATTTTTTAGTGATTCTCAAGGTTCTTCTTAAAAGGCGAGATCACGATTTTGCATAAAAGACTTGCAAGTTTCAAGAGAAATGTTCTTAGGCTTCATCATCATTACAAGATTACTAAATTGATTCTTGTATTTGATTCATAATACCATATCATAAACTTGTAGTAATAGTTTGTGTTGTTGAGTTGGTTCTTCAGTTATAAAGAACTCGGTATTTAGCTTTGTACCGGATAAAGTGTAAGCGACGTTATGAGGCTTCTCCGCTGGATAAGGAGCTTGTTGACATAGGGTTTATGAACTCTCGAGTTGAGTACTCGGGAAGTGGAGTATGGCAAGAAATGTGTCCTTATAGCCGAACCATTATAAATCATTGTGTCACGGTTCTATCTTTTATTTACTTTACTTTATCGTATTTATTTATTACTTATATATTCTTGCATTATCAATACTTTACAATCCAAAGTGTTTCACATGTGCTCAATCTAATTGTTTTTTAAACTAAATTTTAATCGGTAAAATTATTTAACCCCTATTCTAGTTTTCTGCAGATATAATATGTCTCAATTCAATCATGTATTATAAAACATTCGCAAGATTTATTGAGATACCTTAACTATGAATGATTACAAGTTCCAACTTTTAAAGACTTAAAAAAATAAAATTTTGTTTCAACTCAAATTAACATTTGTTGTTTCGGTGGAAGGGGCTCCATATATAACACAACTAAAATAAGTAACTAAAGAACTAATGTTAATAAATTTCACACAAAAAACTAATAACAAATTTCTCAACTAGTGAATATCTATTTTGGGAAGACCGAATTTATTTTGGGAGGAGGGGGCGAATCGAAAATTTGTTTATATTATCAACTAAATTATCTCTAAAACTTATAATATATACACTAGTTACCGCAACTTTCTGCCCCTTAATAGTTCCGCCAATGTTCTCAACAGATATTAGTTTAGCTGTTTCATGTTGAACATAAACATTTTAAGAATAAATTATTGATGAACTTGAATGAACTAGCAACTGATAATGAACTTAACAAAATTGCATGTTATCACACATTAATTAAGTATTGTTGACCTGTAAAATTACCATGTACACTCCGGACCGATAACCATTTTACAACTTCGGTTAGCGCCATACACCCACCCAAATCCAAATAACTCAAAACCGATTGACCCAAAACTATTTACAATGGGTGGGTTATTAGGGTTATAACCCGTTTAACGTACACCCCTAGATAAGATGCTCCAATACTCTAACATGGCAACATACTTCATGCCCTGTTTCTTAAGGCCCAAATCATTGAACCTAAACAGAATTCTCAATCGAAATGAGCCCATTAAGGCACTAAATTGTACTAAAAGATTTGAACCAAAACTAGAATGTTTAAAAAATAAAAATCATGCAACAAAATTGCAATTTGACGATGGCATCGAAATCTGCACCAGGAGTGTACTTCAACTCGGAAAAATCACTGTCTGGCTTCTCACGATACCTGTACCGTTCATTAACCATAACCATTGTGACATTGTGGCAAAGCGAGTGATACAAAAAGAGTTGATAAAATTACATATTGGCAATCGTTTACCTCTTCGACATTGTATTTATAAACAAACACACATCTTACGGGTTCACCCAAACAGAATATCAACAGTGTCTGTCATTCAATTTGACTAACTGTGTTTTGGTGTATAACATGCAATGGTTTATTTTATGGGGGGTAACTATTTTACCCAAAAAAAAAAAAAAAAAAAAAAAAAAAAAAAAAAAAACAATAGTTACAGTTTCCTAATTTCTTTATATTTGTTAAGGAAAAAAAAAAGGAAAAAAGACACCAATACACCACTTCGGTAAGGTCAGTGATGTCTCAAAGATGCCAATGACACAAATGATGTCTCCAACTTCACACATTTACCATTGTGCTTTGTGCCCTCTTTCACACCAAAACAGTAAAGGTAACCAATTGACAATTTTGATCAATTTGTCTATACAATGGGTTGACATGAATCATACGGAGTATTATATTATTAACAAGTTAACATTACAGTTTAGATAATACTACTATCAAGCATTTCCAATTAAATTTAAAGATTTTTTTCTTTTTTGATAAATGCATCAGACACAATTCTGTTGAGCAATACTTATTAAAATTTGGTTTGTGAATGTTAAAAACATGTTGATATTTAGATTGAAAGATCTAAGCATTGGATCAATGAGTTAAAAAAGAGTTAGTATGACTAGGTTTTATACTTTTTTTTTTTTTTTTTTTTTTTATTAAGTTGTTGTTTTGAAAATGTCTAATTTAGCCACTTAATTAAGAGAGGAATGTTTTTGTGAGACTCTCTGATAAAAAAAAAAAAAATCAGTTGAACCTACTCATTAAGTGAAAAAGAAACATCTCCTAAGCAATGTTCAACACCTTGTGAAGACCTTAATAAATAAAACCAACTCGATACTATAAAGGTTTTGTTTCCCACAACCCATATTCGCTCAAAAATGAATCCACATTACGGTTCACTATGCAAACCATCTTAACTTGCAATTTTGAAAGAAATTTCAACATATCTACCGCAAGTTTTTTTTAGAAAGGCAACATTTTATTAAGAAAGACAAAAAAATAAAAAAATAAAAAATAAATAAAACCATTGGTTATTTTCATAAGACCAATTATGCGAGAGTCGTATACCTTTTATATAACAAAAGATAATGCAGAGAATATGTTGCTATTGCCAAAGAAAACAATGAGGTAAGACAAAGAATAGGTGAAATGGAGGTGGATGGCCACAAGAAAAACAAGAGTTTAAAAGTTGTTGGGGTTCATGTTGTTTTCTAGCCACCCATAGACTGCTTTTGGTCTTCATTATTGACTTGTGAACCCATAACCTTGAGTTAGGTACACGCAATTAGATGTTCTAAATCAACACCATTGGTTGCTTGAATGATGTGTAAAGAGCTACATGGGTCTAAATAAGTTGATTGATATTAAATGGTCAGTGAATCAACATGTAGCAAAATGATTTTTGGCACTAACAAAAAAATAGCCATAAACTTGCTATTCTCTTTTAAAGGTACCAACCCACTTTTTAAAATGTTTGTAGCAAGTGGTTCTATATCATGTACTACAACTGCGAACTAAAAAGTAATCACAAACAATTAGCTAATTTGCTCATGAAACCGCCATGTGAATGTTGTCCAAAAATGACTTCCCCCGACATGTTAAAGTTACGTGAATTTAAGAAAAATAAAATATATTTATCTAGCCTTAATTTCTTGATTGTTATTTATCATTAAAAATATGATCACAAAGATATGTACTTTCGTTTATAAGTACTTCAAACGATAAGTTTGTACGTATGGTAATTTAGTCTCTATTACCAATTGTGTTGAGTTTATAATACATGACTTAAACATAAAACATGTAGACATCAAGAGTACACAACGGAAGACTTTAGATCATAACAAATAAATAATTAACTGAATTAAAAGCGTAACATACCTCTTGCAAATGTCAGATCTCTTGAACAAAACAGAAGAAGTGGTTTAAAGAGTTGTCCCTTACCGTTTTACAACTCAAACCAATTAGGTGTAAGAATAATGTCTTACTACCACAGTTTTGTACACACGAATTAACCAACGAATCAAGCGATTGCTAGATCTAACACAAGTCCTTGTTTTATGAAAAAACAAAACCAAAACAACCTTGGAGGAGGGTTTCGGCCGAATAGGGACAAGAGAGGAAGAGGAGAGATCTAGGTTAATTCAATGCAAAAAAGTAATGAAAAACCCTAGACCCTAGCCTTTGTATTTATAGTGTTTGTAAATCTTTGAGAACAAGTTAGAGTTTGGGCTTGAAGAAGCCCCCCTATGGCCGGCCATCATGCATGCCCCAAGGGATACCCGAATCTTTTCCTTATTAAGATTTTACACTACAAGTCCTTCTCTTTATAGTTAACGGTCGTTAGTTAATTTTCGTTAAATACTTAACGATCGTTAAATGGACTTTATTTGCAATAATTAATCGTAAACATTAACATTAATTATTTAACTTTAATTCTCATTCGCTAATATGTGCAATCCCATGGTCACGAGTTCGAATCCTGACATTTACGTATTTGTAAATATATACATTTCCAACAGCTCCCACTTGGATATGTTTACAAAACGCGAAATGACATTGGTTAGCGTCTAGCAACACGCCAATGCCCCCGGTACAACTCGTGTATGGTTTTCTGGAGAAAAACCAAGTTTCGATGATTCATCATCGTATTCATCCTTTTGTTTCTAATACCATGTTAATAAGAATATGGATCTCACTCATTTCTTAATTAACTATTCTGTTTCTCGCTTTATGTGATTGATTAAGATTACCAATTCTTCTGAACAAATTCCAGAAGACCTTGGGCATGGCCATGCAAACATCTTAACGACCCTACGAGGGGCCCAGCAGTATTATACTTCAAAATAAATTTGAAGGAAACAAATCCCTTTTTTACTACAAGCAGAAATCATAAATTTCGCAACACTTCTGAAAACAACCCTTATAACTACCAGTTACGTATAGCGTTAGATTGCTTCAAAAAAATACACTACATCCATGACATATCTCTGGTATCTCAAGTCAGAGGATAAATATTCATGATATACTTAATGACAAAGATCCATAAAGTATCATCATGTAGGTGGGATAAGTCCTATACTCAATTCATTGAATCTCATCTGAAATTAGTCATGCTACGCATCAGCATACTTTCAAGTATACTCTAACTAATACTCAGATTTTTCTTAATTCAATATCATTCCCATGTTATTGATTGACAACGGACTATTTAGAATAACTTAAGTTATTCAAGGATTTAAACATGCATATATAGGACAACATCATAATAAATGAATAATAAACATAACAAAATACTTTAATTCATTTCAATAATAATGTTTACAATATCCTTTTATCTAAAATACTTAGTCACAGATGGGCATGAAACTACTAGCTAAACGAAGTCCAAACTTATCAGACAAATGATTAAGTTTTTCACCAGGTAAGGCCTTCGTTAAAGGATCTGCTAGGTTATCATCTGTGTGAACTTTGAGCAACTCAATTTCACCTATCTCGACTTGTTCTCGAACATAGTGATATTGTCTACGATAGTGTCTGGTGCCCTTCATGACTCCAGGTTCATGGGCAAAAGTTATTGCAGCAGAATTGTCACAATATACTTTAATAGGTTTTTCAATCGACGGCATAACACCAAGCCCCGAAATAAACTTCCTTATCTAAACAGCTTCCATGGCAGCCTCAGACGCAGCTATGTACTCACTTTCTGTAGCATACATCGCAAGTGTTGTCTGTTTCTTGCTCTTCCAATCCACAGCACCTCCATTGATGACAAATATGTAACCCGTCTGAGACTTTGTATCATCTTTGTCACACTTCCAGGATGCATCGCAGTAACCTGTAACAGACAGTTCTGCTTCTGGATTTCCCCCATACACTATGAACATATCTCTTGTAGCCCTAAGGTACTTGAGAATATGCTTAACAGCAGTCAAGTGAATTTCACCCGGATTCTGTTGATACCGACTGGTCAAGTTTTGAGCAAACGCCACATCAGACCTTGTGCATCGTACCGCATACATGATAGATCCTACAGCCGAAGCATAAGGAACTTTCTTCATACGCGCCACCTCTGCAGGTGTTGAAGCACAGCCTTCGCTGCTCAAACCATGATTTACTTGCATCGGCAAAAATCCCTTCTTGGAATTTTGCATATTGAATCTCTTCAATATTTTGTCAATGTAAGCACTTTGGCAATTAGCCGCCTTGATCTATCCCTGTAGATCTTGATTCCGAGTATGTATGCTGCTTCCCCTAAGTCCTTCATCGAAAAATATTTACCAAGATAGGCTTTCACCTCTTTTAGACTTGGTATATGATTTCCCATGATTAAAATGTCATCGACATACAGAACAAGGAAAGTAACATGACTCCCACTAGCTTTGTGATATACACACGGCTCATCAAGATTCTGAGTAAATCCAAAACTTTTAATTTCTCCATCGAATCTTTTATTCCATTGCCTTGATGCTTGCTTCAGTCCATAAATGGACCTCTTAAGCTTGCATACACGGTTAGGAAATAATGGATTCACAAACCCCTTCGGCTGTGCCATATAGATGTCTTCATCTAGACGACCATTCAGAAAAGCGGTTTTGACATCCATTTGCCAAATCTCATAGTCATAGTGTGCAGCTATAGCTATGAGAATCCTAATAGCTCTTATGTCCACTACAGGAGAGAATGTCTCCTCATAGTCAATGCCATAGGTTTGAGTAAAACCTTTAGCCACTAGACGAGCCTTGTAGGTGTGTACATTGCCATCCATGTCAGTTTTCTTTTTGAAGATCCACTTACTTCCAACGACTTTAGCATTGGGAGGAAGGTCAACTTCAATCCAGACATCATTATCTTTCATGGACTGCATTTCCCCATTCATAGCAATCTGCCATTTATCCTTTTCAGGATCAGCCATGGCAGCCTTATAGTTGGCAGGTTCATTAAGATCCCCAACTATATATTCCTCCACCTCTACGTTAAGACATAGACGGTCAGGTGTACGAATGGGAACAACTTCAGGAGGAGCACCTAAGCTTTCAGGTTCTTCTTGAAGTTGGCTAGTATTTTCAGAAGGTGTTGTATATTCTTGATCATTTTCCAGATCATATACTCTCCCACTGAGTTCTTGAGATATGAGATTCCTTTCAAGGAAATCTCCATACCTTGCCACCATGACTTTGTTCTCAGCTGGGTTGTAAAAGTAGTAACCCATAGTTTCCTTAGGGTATCCTACAAAGATACACTTAACAGATCTGGCTTGGAGCTTATCTGGTGTGTCACGTTTAACAAACGCCTCACATCCCCAGACCTTTAAGTAAGAAAAGTTGGGAGCTTTTCCAGTCCATATTTCATATGGAGTTTTAACAACCTTCTTTGTTGGAACCATATTCAAAATGCGAATAGCAGTTTCAAGGGCATAATCCCAAAAAGTAAAAGGAAGAGTCGTAAGTTCAAACATTGATCGTACCATGTCAAGTAAAGTACGATTTCTCCTTTCAGATACACCATTTTGTTGTGGAGTATAAGGAGATGTGAGCTGTTGGATAATTCCACACTCAGCTAAGTAATCTTTGAACTCTTGACTTATATACTCACCACCTCTATCGGATCGAAGAGCTTTAATCTTCTTACCGAGTTGTAATTCTACTTCACTTTTGAAAACCTTAAATGTTTCAAAGACTTCATGTTTATTTTTAAGTAAATAAACATAACCATAACGACTGAAATCATCCGTAAAGGTTAAGAAGTAGGAAGCACCACGTTTTGACACATGTCTAAGTGGACCACACACATCAGTGTGTATTAATCCAAGTAGATCAGAAGCCCTTTCCACTTGTGGTGAAAAAGGTTTCCTTGTCATCTTCCCAGCTATGCAAGACTCGCATTTGTCAAATGATTCATCATCGACCGTTAGTAAAAGCTGTTGGATCTTAATATTATGTGTTTGATGATTCGGGTGGTCTTGGGAGATCAAAATACATGTTTGCCATTAGAGAGAGAAAGTTAGAGAGTTGGGTGTTTTCTTGGTAGAGAGTTACTTCACAAAATGTAGAATATTAGATTGAAAAGCACCACCCCTTCCATGGATGGAAGGGGTATTTATACTTACAGACACAACGACCTCCTATCGGCCTGTGGATCAGGGATACAGTGGGTAAAGACCCGTCCTTCCTCCACGATGTTACACTACGCTAAACTAAACTAATAACTAACTAATAAACTGATAAATAACGTAAACAACGACAAATCTACGAGCTAACATATGCTAGACCTTTATTGGGGTGACCGACTCTTTAACATGGAATTTTCAATTCCTAACAATCTCCCCCTAAGGGAGGTCACCCCATGAAATACATTTTGCGTCCTAGCATTCTATCTTTGACTTTGTTCTTGAGCTCGTAGACTTGAATTCTTCATTTCCGCAATCTTTGTGCATTAGTAGCGAATCTTCAAAGTCCCCATTGATTTGTATTTTCAGTGGAGGCCTTTAACTGATCCACATCTTTGATGATCTTCGAGCTTTCTTTGAGATCATCAGCCACAGTAAATCTCTGGATCACCCTTAGTTGTGTTGCCAGCATGTGAAGTTGTGACTTTCGGACCGACATGCTCACACTTTTGAATCATGACATCTTTCCATCAGAGTAGCGGAAGCCTTACTGGTTCATGATATTTGCAGCAGCGTAGCAGAAGCATAGTATAAAAATATCAGAACCAGGTTATGTAGATATGCACCAGTCATGATTTCTTCAATTAAGTGTGGTTGCTGTGAACATGCGGCTTTGGATTGACTCCTCAATTCTGATCAGCTGCAATCGTCGGGGTGTACCTGCATACGACAGTTAGCAATAAAGCGCACGAATGTGTCTTTGATCACTTTCGTTGAATTGAGGTACACGGCCCACGGTTCCCCGTTGATCAGTACAAGTACTGCCTGTGATCAGGTAGGATTCCTAAGAATCTCCTTGACAGGGTTTCGCAGCTGTTCTAGCTGTTCTCAAACCGGAACGTCTCAAAGAAGACAACACGGAGTGAGTGAACCAGCAAATTGAGATTCACTGATTGATGAAAAATGATTTGAAAAACAATCGCGTATTGCTTGAAGAAAGAGTTTTGCAATACAACGAAGGTTTTATGAGAAAGATCAATTTTCAAACAAAATACTTTTTGTATTAGAGAATGAGTACACATTCGACATGCTAGCGAAAAGAAGAGATTCGCACATCGAACGGTTTTTCTAAAAGTATTTTTCAATCAGAGATACTTTTTGAATTTGAAAAACATAAGTACACATTCGACGTGCTAGAGAAAAGAAGGTTTGCACATCGAATGGTTTTTCCAAAAGTATTCGTCAATTCCAATCCTGGACCAAGGTTGATTCAAGACTGAATCGCCCCATTGTTTCTATCCAGTTGTCACAAGTTTGATCTTACGAGAAGATCTCACATGTCACCCACCAAGAGCTTGTTTGATGTTGGCTCTAGAAGGATTTCCATCTTCATCGTGAATATTTTCATATCACTCGGATGTTCTGGCAATACCACAAGGATAATGCGTAGGACTCTTAATATGTACTTACTTTCCACATTGTGTGAAACAGCAAGTCTTCAATAATTTAGTGTCCTAATGAGATATTGTGGATGATCTCTTGGCTCTAGACTCAATAGTGCACATTTGGTTCCTATGCCGGAGACTAGGGAGAGGGTCTCCTTCTTCAATATCAACAATCTCTAAGAGAAAGTCGATAGATTATGTCGGTTCCCCGTGAGAATGAAACAAGCCCTTTTAAGAGGAACTTGAGTGGCTTGGGAAGTTGTAGTGCAGTGCGTCACTGGGTCCATGACGTCTTGTCTTCAATACCAGTGTTACCTTAGTAACAACCAGTAGCATATGTATTGAACCCGGTTTCTGCCCTAAGGTTGAATTGATGGAGGGCTATTTCTTTTCACCCTTTTTCACATTCAGCTCTTTTTCATTCTTCAACCCCTTCAGTGCTTACCGAGACTTCATAACTAGAACCTTGTTGGGTTTATTCCAGTACTAGCTCTGTCTCAGTCCGCACTCTTCCCATATTCTCATTTTTCTCCTTTTTTTCATCGTACCTAAGGACTCTACACTATCTAGTGAATTGTCCCTGGGTAGATTCCTCCGGTTCTGGCGGATCGTGGGAACAAATACCTAACCTAACCATCCTTATAACACCACGCATAAATTAAATTTGGTCGGTCTTTTGGTATTGTTCATTCCTTCTCGAAACCAATTGAAAAATCATTTGGAAAACCAATCAAGGTACTTGTGATACGAGATCAAAGCATTTTGTACCTTAATAGTTTTGATCATTTAGAAAACCTCCCCCTCAACATGTGCGTATGATTTAGAAATTGTTTAGCTCAAGGAGGCAAGAGGACTTTGAAATATTTTCTTTGATCACAATTTTCATCCGAAAAAGCCATTTGATTTTCATGGTAAAATTCTCCCCCTCAACATGTGCATAGGATATTTGAAAACATTTTATCACATAGAGGCAAGAGTTAATTTGAAGCACATCCACAATCACAAGAGCCATTAAGAAACCATTTGAAAACTCAATCAAGGTACTTTATAAATCACTTTAAAAAGCTTTCGTACCTCGATAGTTTATTTGCTCCCCCCCAATATGTGCTTCAAGATTCGAAAGCGTTTAGCACATATGAGCGAGCAGCGTGCACAATTAAATCAAAACGACCACCTTTTATCAAATTTCATTATTAAATCACAAATTCTCCCCCGATCAAAAATATCAAACCCTTTGAGATTTTGGATCCCAAGTGATTTAATTAGGTTTATAAAACATGGGAGAAAATGTTGCCTTGTTTAAATACTCATCTGGTTTTTGGATAAATTCTCCTCCTCAACATGTGCATTATGTATTTGAAATCGTTTGGCACATGGAGGCAGGAGTGCCTTTAAAGGACTAAAAACCAATTCCATTTAAACAGATTTGAGATTTAAATCACGATCTCTCCCCTGATAAAAAAATTCAAACCAACTGAGATTTGTGATCCCAACTGATTTAAATCATTTAGAAAAATTTGGGGAAAGACGTGGCGAGATTCAATTTTGAAAGATGACAGATATGGACCATTTTAAGACATTAAAGATTGTTAGTGTCAGGTATGATAGTTTTTAAGAGATCTTTTAAGTAAAACAAAACAATTTCACAATCAAACAAGAACAGAAAGAATTTCATTTTGAAAGACCTTGATTCTAAAGAAAAATCATACCATGACATAACATTAAATCTTTAGATCACCACATTTTGTACAAACGGACTTTTATGAAGCAATATTGTTTGAAAATAATTTATTTTAAATCACTCTCCCCCTCAATCGATGACCGTAGTCGTTGATTGAGTGACTTAGGTTTTGATAAAAATGAAGTCCGGTGATTTTCAAAAATAAGGTCGAATTGATTTTCAAAACAATATTTTCCATTTTCAAAACAATTTAATCAAATTTTTCAAAATTGTGTTAAAAATGATATCCTGCACAAAGATACATTAGGTGGTTGAGAAGCTTCTGTTGTTGTTGCTGTAGGGTTTGGAAGAAAACCATCTGCTGATGCAGTGAGACTTCTTACGTTGCATTTTTTATGCCAACTGAGGTCCAATTAAGCTCCGTTTCTTCACTTGCTGAAGAAAACCATCTGCTGATGCAGTAAGACCTCTTACGTTGCATTTCATGCCAACTCTCCATAGAAGTCCAGTTAAGCTCCGTTTCTTCATTAGTCAACCCAAGATATAGTTACCCTTTCCTTTCGGCATCCAATCATATTCAGTTGTGGGATCCGGATCGGGAACATTCTTATAACCAATATACCTGCATACGTTAGTGAACACACATACAGATATATGGTGGTCGACATCACCCATAACAGCAATCGACTAATTATAGTCAATTCAACATAACAATCAGATCATATAAGGCATGGGGTTTATGTGTTAATCAAACTCTAATCATCTAAACCTAACAATTATATCCTAAATTCCTAGTCCTTCGACACAGGCAAATATCATTTTTTAATTAAGCACGTAGGATAATTAAGAAAGCTCGTTAGATGATATAGATTTGAAAACATTCTCCCCCTCAATCAATGACTCATTTTATAAGAAGTTTTTAAAAGCGCTGAAGGCATTGATTGAGTTTTCAATTTTTATAAAAACTCTGAATCTGATTGTTTTTAAAGCAACTCATTTACCACAATTTTTGAAAAACAACAAATATTTTCCTGAAGAATTTTAGACGGAAAAACATTTGTGTAGGAACAGCAGTCCTTCGACATACTTTCCTTAAATTGTTTTAGGATAAGTGCACGGAAATTTTTGAAAATCGATTAAGCGTAGCACTTTCCTTCTTTGAAAAACGGGTTGCTATCGGAAATAATAGCAAGCCATAGTTTAAAGCACGGGTTACAGTCTGAAGTAACTGCAAGACATCATTTGAAGCCCGGGTTACGGTCAGAAATAACTGTAAGCCATTTTATGAAGCGCGGGTTACAGTCTGAAATGACTGTAAGCCATTTGATTTGTGACATGTTTTGAAAAAGAATATTTACACCTCCTGCTCGAACTTCATCTATGGTCCCGTGCCATTATTGAATGACATTTCTAAGACCGTAGATGTTATCGATACCAGAAGACATGTCTTGAGAAAACATTGTTTTTGGTATTTTTCAAATTTTTCTGATTTTTATGGATTTTTGTTGGTTTTATATTTTTCTATTTTCTTTTTGTTGGTTTTATATTTTTGTATTTTGTTTTGCTGGTTTTATATTTTTGTATTTGTTTTTTTTTTTTTTTTAATAAATATATACAAAGATAGAATAGATGATATAGTTAAAGAGGATGATGATACGAGTACCGAGATAAGGATATCGAGCAGCACGTCGTAGAAGATAGAATTCGTCATCTCTTAAACATCCACCACCAAAGCTTCCAAGGGCTCTTGAATTGAAAGAAATAGAACCATCTGAAAGTGAGACTCTGGCAGCTTCCCCCCAAACCGAAAATCCTTTAGCTGAGCAGATTCGAAGCTCTATTTCAAGCTTGCCTTAGCCAGGTGCACAGAGAAGCACACCATTATCATAAATCCCGCTGCTCCTTTCAAGAATAATCACCGTGATTATTCGTTCGAGGTTATATCATCAACAAGAAGAACAACATCGTATCATCCCACACATAAAACAATCTTGTCAAATTTCCTTTTCAACTGACGTCTGAAGCGATCCATTCCAAAAGGTGTCAAGAGAACAATTCCCCCTAGTAGTTGAATTAATGCAGTCAGTCTCTTTGTATAATGCTCAAGAACTCTCCCGAATACACATCATGAGGGTAATGAAGAACAACTCCCCAATGTTCACATCTTTCGTCCCTGATGAATGTGTATGAAGCTCAAGAACCCGAAGTACACCAATATCCAAGAACTCTCCCGAATACACATCATGCCCGAAAGGAAAACACCTCCCCAATGTTTGTGGTAAACAATGGCTTTCTTCCCTGATGATCGTGTATGAAGCTCAAGGACCCGAAGTACACACATTCCCCAAAGAGAGAACAGCCGATAACATTGAAGAAGCAGGCCGAATCACTGATTATCTCTGCGGGTGACAATCTCTGCGGATGTCAACACCGGAATAAGTGATTATAACTCTGAATCACATATTAAGCCCTCAAGTAAAACAGCTGAGCATCCCAATGTACACAATTCTCTCTCCCCTGATGATTGCGATAACATCGAGATCATCACACACCAATGTACCTCTTATATCTTCAGAAACATTCTCTAACATCTCTCCCCCCACATAGTTGAAATAAACACAAAACGCCATGAGTCAAACCTTGAGTTTCTCTGCGGTAATGACAAAAGTCTTCCCGGGATATCTTCAATCACTTAGAAGTATTAATCTCATCAAGATTACTCGCGTTTAGTTACGGGTCTCCTTCCCCCTTGCTAGTTTTGATACTTCAGAATCAGCAACACTTTGTAAGCCCGTATACTAGAAATTTGTTGAGAAGAACACTTGAACTCTTGTGGGAATCAACTTGCTGAAGAATATGAGCAAGTCTAATTGGGGCTTGAATTCGACATATCACTCTCCCCCAATTAGTGCTCTCCCCTAAACTGACAATCTGTATGATGAATGACCAGATTAAGAAGAAGTCTTTTGATAATCAACTGCAACTCGTCTTTTAGTCTTCTAGCATGTAGCAGAAAATGTAGAATATACTGTAGACTCGACCTTCTTCAAGATTGTCCAGTTGGGGAATAGATAGTTAACATCTTCAACTCACCAAAACAAGAACATCACCAAAAAGCATCCCAATCAACTTACATCTTGCAAATCCCCTTAACTAAAATCCCTCCCAATCAAACAAGAACAGAAAGATGTTCATCAAGGAAATCAGCAATCAGGCCGCAACGAACACACAAGATGGTAACACCAAGCAAACAATCAAATCAAACAAGAACAGAAGGTTGTTCGGAATCATCATGTTGATGTGCACGTGAAGCATTAACCGGAAGCACTTTGTCAATAAACTCATATCAGCTTGTGAAGATGTCAACTAACGGCTCTTAAGAAGAAACTCCATGTGAAGATTACCCGATAAGAAGAAGCTCGGTTCTTACATGAGTTTAGAGCCGTATGACCATTTAACTTCTCAAATAATAATCAACCATGCAGTAATTTCACACTTCTTCTCCCCCTCAAGAATTGCATACGGAGTTGCCATTCTTGATTAAATAAGTGAAAATCATCCGAATGTTCTATTCACACTTCTCTCCCGCAAAATAAGCACATGATGTCGCCATCTTCATTATAATCGAGCAAGTGGAATGAGAAAAACAATCAGTGGTAGCCCGGTTCACTTGATGACTGAAGCGCATGGAAAAAGTATGAAGCATGTTGATGAGAATGGTCATAAATAAGAAGATTTCTCTTCTTGCAAAGATAATGCGCACTGAAGCGTACACATTTCTTTTCTTTGAGGAACGAGGCTTGAACTGAAGTATTCAAACGTCATAAGAAGATTTCTCTTCTTTCGAAGATAATGCGCACTGAAACGTACACATTTCTTTTCTTTGGAGTACGAGGCATGAACTGTTGTGTTCATACGTCATAATCTCTCTCTTTTCAGCTCTCTTGGCAAAACATGTAATCAACCCCATTATCATTCAGTAGACTCTTTGTAGTGACAGCTGATGGAGAAAACCCAATATGATGAATTTGACCCTGAAGTAAAATACCCCGAACTCGTGACTTAAACTTGCACATATGTAACCAAGAGCGGTGCCGAGACTTCATGCCTATTTGAATCTCTAAGTACTCTATACTCTTCAACCAACCAACCATCGAGTATAAGACGTATGTCACCTCTTGAAAATCCACAATTGAATGTGACACTGAGCACTACAACGTAACTCCTTTAAGTGATAGTTATTTTGAGGTATTGAAGAGCCCAATTCCCCCAAGTGGTAAAAGAAAAGGTAAAATACACCCAACAATAACTAGATTTCAAAGTCTTCGTTTTTGATAATAAGCTCGAACAAGGATCTCGAAGAATCTTCATCCATCCATCCCCGATACCTTCAGATACTAAGTACACTCGCCCGTGATAATTCACTTCAACCTCAAATAAATAATAGTGAATTAACTCCGTTGTCACATCTTCTGATTAACAGCTCAAATCTAGCCTTCTTTGACGATTTAAGTGAACTCTGATAATGGTTTCATCCCGACCATGGTTTAATGAGCATAATCCCGTAAAACTTTGAAGTAACCAAACTACCATGACGAAAATCCAAACACACATCCAATTCATGAAATACACCCTTTTATCCCTTCTTCGAAACAGAAACCGTAGCACCAGCATTAGGATCAAGAAATACACCTTCCTTTCTCCAGGATGGATCCATCATTACGGGATTTTACAATTCTATAGTTTAAACCGAGAAATAGTTTCTTTCGCGGGATTTTACAAAAACAAGAATAAACCGTAAGCAAGATCCGGAAATGCACTTTACTTTTACCAGGATGTTTTCATTGTCACGGGATTTTACAAGTCTATGATTTAAACCGAGAAATAGTTTCTTTCGCGGGATTTTACAAAATCAAGACTAAACTGTAAACAACGTCAGCTTGAATGTGTTATGGCAATTTTGGTTTCGGTGAATATCTGTTTTAGGAGAACATGCAGTGGTTCATCAACGGTTCATACACCAACATCAACAGTATTATCAACCATCCAGTAAATACTTTGGTAAACACATCAATCACGCATTCTGTCGGCTATTGTAGTGACCACATGGAGAAATAGACCCGATATACCAAACTTGATCATGAAGTAAGATTCCCCAGATTTGTTACTTAAACTTGTACTAATCCTTGTGAAGAAGAAACGGTGTACCCAATGTACAAAACCTCTTGACATATCCTCAACTGCGTGAGACACCTAAGTGATAGTTACATTGTGGGTTAAATGAGAAAGAATCACAACCGTAACTAAATAGCCAAGTCTTTATCACACTCTATAAAAACCCAAACAAGTCATCTTCGCGAAAAGGTAGTAAGAAAGAAGACGAAAATAAGTAAACACGACCGGAAAACGTCACTTCAAATCCAAATAAGAAATACCGAACAAACAACCCCGTAGTCAACTTTGTTCAACCATCAATTCAAGCCGAAACATAATATCATTCGAGAAACAGTAGAAACCAAAGTATCAAACCGCATAAAACAACTAACCACATCATCAAATTTCATGACCAAATCTCATAATACAATAAAGTGCATACCAAAAACCCCATGAATACTCAAACTTGGTCCATGAAAGAATCATTAATAGCAATAAATCCGTCCATGCTTATGAATGATATTACGACATCAAAGCTCAAATCATTTATAAACGGATAATACCCAATCCAGTGCACAAACCGCATACCGTAACCAAGCCTATAATCAAAAGCTCATCATAAAATCCAACATACCCGGATCAACTCTCATATATCTCATATATCAACAGATCTCAACGCACGTATTATATCTCACCCGGTGCATCAATGTTGATTCTTGGCCTAAATAATCACACATACTACGGTCCATTAAATCATTATAGGCCCAAGTGACTAATTTAAAAATACCGAGCCTCATGAGAAACGCAAATACCACGAATATCATGCAGTCCATGTGACTTATGTCAATTAAATGTGACATTGTATAAAACACACGATTCAGTATAGTACAAATAGAATCCCACGAGTGAAAAAGTAACACAAAGGCCTCAGTTTACTCAGTTGGCCCAATGGAGACATACAAGAATTCAACACCAATAATGTTTGGCCCATCATTCAAACCGAGGAGCCCATGAGATGTCATATCCACAAATCAGACTCCTACCCTAATTACGGGAGTATTTAAAACACATACTACTCACACCAAACCCTAAAATCTCTCATATTATCAAAACCTAATCACAAACTATCCGCCTCTTTTTTTATCTCCTATCTTTTCTCAGTCACCAAAGCCAATCCTTCAAAGATATTAGTCCAAATCTCAATCACACCCTAATTACCGCCTCTACCCTCATCAGCACGCAGCCAACATATTGATCCCATCATAGACGATCACCATCAAGATTTAAATATCACGATAAGCACACCATCATGCTCGCCACAGGGATGGCTGGAGCATGGTTTCTTCTTGGCCACAGGGATGGTCAGATGTATGTTATCCGGCATATAGGTCTTAAAATACGGGTAAGCTTTGTAAAATTTCATTTCTTAATTTTAGATAAGAAACGAAGCAAAGAGAGGAATCAACAAGGTTGTTGAATTCTTTGTCTTGAGGATTTCGAATATATCTAAGAAGCATAAATAGAATCTGTGATGAATACTTTGTGTTGATGGCCTTTTTCAGTGGTCTTGATATAAATATATCAACATATACGAATGATTTCTGAGATTCATGATTAAGTTGGCCTTTATCATTGGTCTTGATATAAAGGGAGGTGTTTTCTTTATGTGTCTTGCTAAGTCTGAGTAAAACTTGATCTGTGATGAATAAAGTTACGTGTCTTAGTTATGAGTTTAGACTGATGATGTTGTTGAAACAGAAGTCGCTGAGTGTTAGGTGATTGGTATTGTTTTGGTCGTGGTCTTGTGGTCATATCTTTTTCATCCTTTCTGTCACAAGTCGCTAGCCAACTCGCCTAGCCCAAGTCGCTAGCACTTACGACTTGTAAAGACAAGTCGCTAGGATCAGTCCCATGTCGCTACTCTTTATATTTTCAAACACAAGTCGCTAGCTTCTTTTTCCAAAGCAAGTCGCTAGGGTCATGAGTCAACTCGCTAGATAAAACAAGTCGCTAGCCAACTCGCTACAGTTGTTGACTCAATAGTCAACAACTCGCTACCAAGTACAAGTCGCTAAATATAAGGTACAATGAACCTGGACACCAAGACAACTCGCTAACTTGATAAACAAGTCGCTAGTATGAATTTGTGACATTTTCCGATGGATTTTCCGACTAATTTCCGACCATATGCATATAAACCCAGAAAAATGACAAGAACTGCTTCATTTGAGACATGTATGACCACGAAAATGATGAGTTGACCACAGTTTGACCATTAAACAACTGACCAATAAACCACAGATACAAAACAGTCATAAAATGAATACTGAAAGTGACTTGGACAAAATATTGACACAAGACATATTGTACAGTAAACCCACATAACATTTTTAAGACCATGTATCAAAAACCACCATAGAAACAGTCATATTGTACAAAACAGTCATAAAGGATATGAAGACTATTTTACCGACCAAAAGAAATTACCCAAAACAGTTTGCAACATGTATAAAAAAACCAACATAACCATGATACAAAACCACACAAATCAACACAGCACAAAAACCTTGGCTCTGGTACCAATTGTTGGATCTTAATATTATGTGTTTGATGATTCGGGTGGTCTTGGGAGATCAAAATACATGTTTGCCATTAGAGAGAGAAAGTTAGAGAGTTGGGTGTTTTCTTGGTAGAGAGTTACTTCACAAAATGTAGAATATTAGATTGAAAAGCACCACCCCTTCCATGGATGGAAGGGGTATTTATACTTACAGACACAACGACCTCCTATCGGCCTGTGGATCAGGGATACAGTGGGTAAAGACCCGTCCTTCCTCCACGATGTTACACTACGCTAAACTAAACTAATAACTAACTAATAAACTGATAAATAACGTAAACAACGACAAATCTACGAGCTAACATATGCTAGACCTTTATTGGGGTGACCGACTCTTTAACATGGAATTTTCAATTCCTAACAAAAGCCCATCGTGTTGCAGCTTTTCCATGCGTTTCTTGCCTATATGGGCAAGGCGACAATGCCAAAGATAAAAAGAGTCACAGTTCGACTTGCTCTTCTTATTGCTAATGCTATACAACGAATTATTTTCATTGGATATACAACCATCCATATCAATTTCAAACACACCAAGCATAAGAATTGCATTAAAGTAAAAAACATTATTTAAAGAAACTGAAATTCCATAACTGGTAAAAGTGTGCACAAAACCAATATCTTTTAACAAAGAAACTGAAATAACACCCCTAACAATGGAGGGTGCATAATGACAATTATTTAGTTCCAAAATTAAGCCCGAAGGCAACACTAAATCAAAAGTCCCTATGGCTTCGACAACTGCACGCTTTCCATTTCCAACGTACAAGTATCTTTCTCCACAGGTCAGCTTCCTTGCTCCTCTAAGTCCCTGCGATGTATTACAGATGTGAGTACCACATCCTGTATCATATATCCAGGAATTTTGCTTATGAGGAAAAGAAAATAATTCAAACATAAAAATACCTGATGAGCTAGGAGCCATCTTATTTTTATTCTGAAGGCACTCATTCAGATAAACTGGACAGTTCCGCTTCCAGTGGCCTGGTGAGTTGCAGTGGTGGCAAGTTAAATCCTTCTTAGGATTCTCCTTTTTCTTTGCAGGGTTCTTCTTAGGAGCTGGTGGGATGACAACTTGCTTCCCCTTTCCTTTTCCTTTCCGTTTCTTATCTGCTTGCGGCTTTGGCTTATTCACCCTACCACCCTGTATTGCGAGTACAGCAGGTGTAGGAGCCTTCTTTGGCAATCTCTTCTCGAAGTCTACAAGCATTGCATGTAACTCATTCACTGTCTTCCCCGTGCAATGCATGTTAAAATTTCGGACAAAATCACCAAATCGTTCCTGATTAAGGGAATGATTGATGAGGCCGACACATACATCATTCGAGTAACCACAGCCGAGCTTCTCCAATTGGTCCAAGTGATGTTTCATCTCGAGGACGTGGTCGGAGACAGATTTGCCAACCTCCTGCTTGCAGCTGTGAACCTTTTCAATTAGTTCATATAGTTCAGCTGCTGGTGGCTTCTCAAACATACGTTTGAGTTCATCTAGCATGCTCATAGGCGAATAGTGCTCAAATTATTTTTGCAATTGAGCAGACATCCCCGAAAGCATAAGACACGCCACATCATTGTGCTTCTCATATGCAACACGATATGCCTCTTGTTTAAGAGCAGTAGCCGTGTCGAGAGGAGCATCACGCAGAGGTGTAGTCAAAATATCAAGTCTTTTGGCAACACGAAGGATGATCCTAAGTGCACGATGCCAATCATTGAAATTAGGACCAGTCAGCTTGTCTCTTCCAATCATATCTTTGAAAGCAGAACTCATTAAGCTCATAGTGTTATCAGGTTGATGAGCCATCTACAGAAAAAGTTCAAAAAACCATAATTAGTATTTTGATAATTTTCCTTTTCAATAAACAATTAAATACCCAAGGTTCATATTCATATAACCAATTAATATTTATTGAAAACTAGGATCCAAATTGTCATAATCTCATCACATCAGTTGATCTGTTAGTAATGAACCTTATACAAAATGGTAGAGCTTTTGCTCAATTGCCAATTTCAATTGCAATTCCTAGATTTATGGGATTTACATATAGCCAATTTCAATTGCCATGTAAACATGTTTTATCCCATCTTATGCCTTGAGTTTTCAGTTTTCACCGCCTAACTCAATTAAGTTGTCCAACTTAAGAAACTGCAAAATCGTCCATGCCCGTTCTCACGACACGTGCACATTTTACCCTTTGATTACGATCTAAGTCACGTTCTCACGCAAATAAAAGGTAATCTTAGGTGTTTCCGTTTCGCTGGATGGCATATAACTTAAATTAAAGGGTAATAATTTTTTATGTCAAATCAAATATGTACAAAGGTGTCATGCATTCATCTTCGTAGCATAGTTTTTATTAAAACATTTATATGCTTGTTTTAATGATTTAAGCTTTTCATCATCAAACTTTAATCGAGGTATTGGATAACCAATTAAAGAATCACCTTAATAACTACTATATCCTACTACTGCATGAGTCATAAGACCCAAGTTATTCGGATAATTACCACAAAAGTGGCGCGTAGAGATTAAAGTAATTCACCCTTAAGATTTAAGGCACACATATAGGAATACTTGGTAGCTCCATTAAGACGCACAAACGAGCGGAGAATCAGGTCAGCGCGAAGCATACCCCTCATCTTTAGGGCGTCACAATTTAATGCGGTCCCTCCTAATACCCATCACACAGTTTGTCATTAATGGGTGAGCCGTTCTAACTATTTTGTCCAAAAAATCAATCAATTAAACGATTACGATTACTTTGCTTAAAGATACATGTTTCACCATTGTTTAGGTCAGTTTATTTTTCTTGTAAAAAATACCCTTGTTACACATAACAAACAAGCAAGTATTTAAAAAAATAAACAAATAAACAATGAATGCATAACAAATAGCCACATGCAAACCTTTTGATAAATCCTATTAATAATCAATTCTAGATCTGTCAATATGTATATATTTAATTAAGACTTTCACCCGTTTTCAGCTATGTACAAGGTGAGCCACATGCATCGATTCATCGATTGCGTAAGTCAAAATTAAACATATACCACATAGCACATAATTGATTAAATAATAATTATTGAGGTCTTCCCCAATTTTAGATCTATCATAATAATATTTAGTGTATATCACTCTTGCAAGTAAAACATACAATAAAAGCATATCCATGATAAAACATGCAGATAATTATCATGGACATAAAATTACACTTAACAATTAATGCAATTAAACAGAGTTACGCAATACACATAAAATTGCATGCATCCTAGGGTTTCTAACCCAATTAAATTTTTAGTTTAGAAAACCCTAATTAGGGCACCAAAAAAATGCCCCCCCCCCCCCCCTCAAAAATTAGGGTTTTGGTTTTGCAAACCCTAGATCTACACATACAAATACTAACACAACATGTTTATTTTAATTATGTGTTTCAGTAATTAATTACTTGTTATACAAGGCTCGTGATGCCACTGTTGAGTTTATAATACATGACTTAAACATAAAACATGTAGACATCAAGAGTACACAGCGGAAGACTTTAGATCATAACAAATAAATAATTAACTGAATTAAAAGCGTAACATACCTCTTGCAAATGTCAGATCTCTTGAACAAAACAGAAGAAGTGGTTTAAAGAGTTGTCCCTTACCGTTTTACAACTCAAACCAATTAGGTGTAAGAATAATGTCTTACTACCACAGTTTTGTACACACGAATTAACCAACGAATCAAGCAATTGCTAGATCTAACACATGTCCTTGTTTTATGAAAAAACAAAACCAAAACACCCTTGGAGGAGGGTTTCGGCCGAATAGGGACAAGAGAGGAAGATGAGAGATCTAGGTTAATTCAATGCAAAAAAGTAATGAAAAACCCTAGACCCTAGCCTTTGTATTTATAGTGTTTGTAAATCTTTGGGAACAAGTTATGGTTTGGGCTTGGAGAAGCCCCCCTATGGCCGGCCATCATGCATGCCCCAAGGGATACCCGAATCTTTTCCTTATTAAGATTTTACACTACACACTACTACAAAAAGCACTTTGGAGACCCGTTCTAAATTAAATCAAGACCAGTTTTTGATATGGTCTGTATGAGGGGGGCTCTCCATGTGAAATCAAATAGAGACCGGTTTTTAAACTGGTCTCGATTGCGGTTTTGAGACCGGTTTGATGATTAAAACACGCCTCAAAAACAAAATGGAGACAGGTTTTCGTCTTAAAAACAGGTCTCAAAAACTTAATCTAGACCGGTTTCAAGATGCAAAACCGGTCTTCTTTCTTACTTTAACCACAAAAAATAATAATAATAAATCAGCTGTTTCGGATTGCTTATCAAAAATGTTAGCACTTTCAGCAAGAATTCCCAAACAATACCTATAAGTGTATTCAGAAAGCAATCCAAAACAGCTCCTAAGAATCATGCATTTTGAGTAACACAAGTACGTAATATTGAGTTCAAGCAAACCGAAAACATCATTAATAAATAATCAAGTATACATGGTGGTTAAGCAACATATTGCTGTAAACATCAAATGTTCGAGCCAACCAAATGTGTAAGATATTAGGTAGAACAACAACTAAAACAAGTTACAATTGACAACCTACGCGAAAGTTGTAATCTCCCGTTTAAGCAGTTGTAGCCATTGATCAAGATCTATAGGAGGCTCTTTTAGTTGCACAAAGAATATCCTTAATCTGCAGACATCATAAGTAAAAGTTATTGAATGAATATCCACAAAACTTACCTTTTGAATAGCAGTTCGATAACTTAAAACATGAAGGAAAAACAGATTTATAAAATGCTAAGAAACATAACCTGAGGTAAAGCGAGTCTCTTTTGACTAGCGGCGTACGGCGTAGGTTGACCAACTCCAGCATTCATGTCAATTATTGATCTTTATCGGCCAGCTCCCTAAGAAAAAGGTATGCGACTACATAACCTTTATCGACTAGCTCATGACCAAACCATCTCCAAACTTGTATGTAAGTAACATTTTGATCAGTTCTAACAAGTATCACATACCTTATGTGGATTCTTCTCCTTGAACTTGATCAGTTCTAACAAGTATCACATACCCTATGTGGATTCTTCTCATCAAACACCTACCGGGCAACTCAGATTACCCCAAACCTTAACTTCTAAAACAGACTAATTAAAGTTTAACAAAGATAACATATATTAACGACATCATATAATAAACAAGTAGCGGATTATTTGAAAACACAAACTTTATTTAAAGAAAAAGAGAGCTCACTAAAAGATTAGGGAGGCTTTCAAAACCATTAGCACATTTATTTCCAGCAACAGACTCTTGAAAAGCATAAGGAAATTTGCGTCCCCTGCACATATGCATTGTAGGAGAAGCAGAGTGGCAGTGTGTGTGTGTGTTCGGAGAAGAAGAAGGAGCAGTGGTGTGTGTGTGGAGAAGAAAGAGCAGTGGTTGGGTAGGATGAAGATAAAAAGAGGGAAAATTATAAGCTCAAAATTTTCATATACAAATAGTGGGAAAACTATTGTGTTCAAAATTTTGGTGAAAAGTAAACCGGGTTGATTCATAATTTCCGGTCTGTGATCTATGAATTGATACAAGCCGGTTTCCAAGGAGAAACGGGTCTCCATATTTGTAAAGATGGGTCGGGCTTTTTATTAATAACCGGTCTTCTTTTTATTTTGGCTTCTAAACCGGGTTTCAACTTTTAAACGGGTCTCACTAATATTTAGAGCCCGTTTCTTTTTAAAAGAGGTCTGGATAAGGGGGTCTCAATACCAAAATGTGTAGTAGTGACAAGTCCTTCTCTTTATAGTTAACGGTAGTTAGTTATTTTCGTTAAATACTTAACGATCGTTAAATGGACTTTATGTGAAATAATTAATCGTAAACATTAACATTAATTATTTAACTTTAATTCTCATTCGCTAATGTGTGCAATCCCATGGTCACGAGTTCGAATCCGAACATTTACGTATTTGTAAATATATATATTTCCAACAAATTGTTCAGGTTTTAACTTTGGTAAGAATTATCACTATATAAAACTATCATAGCTACGGAGTAATATTTTAAAATGTTTGATTAAGCAACTTTGTTAATAGATTCGATGGCTTTATAATTTGAATGAAAGCTAAGAAGAATATTCGAACGAGAAATTAAAGGTTTATCCAGAGAAGGAAAAGGGAATAAAGCAATAAAAATACGCATAAAAAGAACAAACAAAAGAATGGGAAAAATAATAATAATTGTAGTAAAAGTGTTTTGGGTGATATAAAACAATGTACAAGGGACAAATAATTAGTGGGATTTCCCTGACTCGCACCTTACCACACATCTATTTGTCCACCTCTTTAAATACGTTTATTATTCCATTAATTATCGATTTTAATCATTTTATATCTTTCGAAGGCAATTTATATATTTTCTTATGTAGCTGACATTCATATAGTTGCGTAGGGTTACATGGCATGTTAGATCCATATTGCAATTTCGTAAATTTTTAGATTGTTCTAAATGTTATGAACTTATGATTAGTGTTTGGATGCATAATGTAAAATTGGCAAAAAGAGAAATAGGAAAGAGACTGAATTTATCATTGGATACGGTAACATAAACATGTTTCTTTCTATTTTCTAAATAATATTGAAACACGAAACTATTTGTAGATACAACAGTGATTGAAATTAATCACCGCCAAATGCATAAACATGTTTCTTTCTATTTTCTAAATAATATTGAAACACGAAACTATTTGTAGATACATCAGTGATTGAAATTAATCACCGCCAAATGGCTTAGTGATAATGTATTTGATAATGTATTTGGTTTACTCACAAAAGATCAAAAATTCAAACCTTATTAGATGTGTACTTTTCAAGGTTGTTAGGGAAAAGTTGAAAATGGTCTCGTAAATAAATCGGTGATATTGCGTACATCTTAGTCAATAAGGCTCCCCTCCCTGAGAAACCTGAATAAAAAAAACCCTCATCCAATTACTCGTTACTCGTAACGGTGATTGAAATTATCACTGGAACATAAGGAGTCAAATAAATTATTACGATATTATTATGTTTTTCTGACAGTTGCTACCATTTATAAGGGAAATTTGATGAAATGTGTTTCACTATATACATTCTCTCGCCAAAGTATTTTAAAAGTGCATTTATATAATTTTCATGCTCCAAAATAAAATATACCAAGGCTACTCTTTCTCTCTCTATCTGCTCACTTTTTCACATTGGAAATTACAATTTCAAACTAACGATAGAATTCGAAAAATACGATTCAAACAATATAGCAAACGATAAAAATCAATACATGCGAACTTTTACAGATTCCGGTAACTATCTGGCATGACACCCCATGTTAGGTAAATAATATCCACGATACATTTGCGATATTCGATGATACAATTATGTTGGATGTTTTACTTTTCTAATATATATATATTTTTAATTTTCTTTTACTTATATACGTTAAAGTCACGCTGACCTCAACATGCACCATGTCTAATTTGGTTCCATCAATAGCGTTCCTTATTTTTCCAATCCAACATGCACCATCTCGATCACCTCACGTCGTTAGCCTATTGCCTCACTGCTTCTTCCAAATTCTAAATTAATGGGCTTCTCCACCATTTTTCTCTTTGTGTTTTCTTTGCATATCTACGAGTCCTAATTGACTGATGCCGCTATACCTTGATAGGGTTTGGTGTCAAGCATAGCATCTCTTTGAATCCTTATTCTCTCCATTAACCTCATATGTATTTTGCACACATAAGTTGCAAAAAAATAATCATTTGGTTGACCCATATGTCAAGGCCCTCACCACTTTAAGCTAGGATGACCGATCACTCAACCACCTCACTTGAAGCTCTCATCACTTCACACCATCAGTGGTGATGAAAGCTACATGATGGTCAACTAGAGCTACTATTACTGCTATACACTCGTAACCATCAATGGCATATGGTGATCTTGCTTTCGAACAATGGGCATCCTTTAGCGTGTTGTTAAACTGTCTAGAAAATTCTTGTTCGTTATCATACCACGCTATTTTGTATCTTAAAGTTTCATAACTTTGGCGTAGATGTTTAATGTGTTGTACTTTAATTACTTTATAATTCTTGTGATGTAATTACCCGTTGTATTTGATATGGTATTTTTACGTTGTATTTGATATGGTATTTTTACGATTATTACAATGCACATGTTTGTCGTAACACAAATAAAACTTCATTATGTAGGATTATGTACATGATGGAAATTAAATATTGACATTAATATATGATTCGTTGGGGTCAACATAATAGTTTGAGATTGTAGTTTTATATATTTATTATATAAGTGATCCATTAAACGAAAGAGAATTAGGCATAATTAATTTAGTTAATTAAGTTTAAAATGGATTGGGCCAAAAGGCTAACAGATGGGCGTGAGCCATGTGGGCCCCACGTTGGACGTACGACTAGCCACCTTAGGGTGGACTGGGTCGGGCTTGGTTGCTTGGTTTTGGAGGTGTCAATTTGTGCCCAAAATCAAAAGAATGAGATAAATGGGCAACTTTTTAAAAATTTTTGGCACATTTAGCCAATTCTTTTTTTTAAATAGGCATATATTGCTCATTTATAAGTTAAGTGGGCATAATGGCCACATGTATATTTAAATTATTTTTAATGAAAAACTTATAGATATAGTATATTTAGGTACTCAAATATAAATGATGTGTTACGTTTGAGGAATTGTTTTTTTCGTTTTAGGTCTTTTCTAAACCGATTCGTATAACATGAGTCCGTTTGACCCGTGCTCGCTTAAACCCGTGACCGTTTAAGCCCATGCCCATTGGGCTAGTACCTTGTTTAGCCCTTGACCGTGCTCGGCCGGCCGCCCGTTTTGCCACCTCTATTTGGCTTGATTAAAAATATAAGAATCTTTTTAATTTGGTAATTATCTTAAGGGTAAAAGTAAAAAATGACTAATATACTTTTCTATTTGTGCTAATATGACTAACATACTTTGTAAATGTCTGACTATTCTACTTTCAAGCTTTAACCAATATGACAAACAACTTAACATGATAATTAATCGTTAGTGCCTAAAACATTAAACAATTGCACCGCTGGTCCCTAATAAATAACCTCAGTTACGTATTCGTATGTTTTTTTTACATTTTTTGATCCTTTTTACTTTTTCGTCTTTTTTTATGTTTTCGTCTTCTTTTTTAAGTTTTCGTCTGTTTTTTTACGTTTCGTCCGTCTTTTTACATTTTAGTCCGTTTTCTTACCTTTTCATCTGTTGTTTTACGTTTTCGACTGTTTTTTTTTAACATTTTCATCTATTTTTTTACGTTGTCGTATGTTTATTTACGTTTTTGTCCTTTATTACATTTTAGTCCGTTTTCTTACGTTTTCATCCGTTGTCTTACCTTTTCGTTTGTTTTATTTTTTTACGTTTTCGTCTGTTTTTTTACTTTTTCGTCCATTTTTTACGATTTCGTTTGTTTTTTTTACGTTTGCGTCTATTTTTTTTTTATGTTTTTGTCTGCTTATTTTACGTTTTCGTTTGTTTTTTTTACTTTTTCAACCGTTTTTTATGTTTTCGTCCGTTTTTTTACGTTTACTTCAGTTTTTTTACGTTTTCGTTTGTTTTTTATGTTATCGTCTGTTTTTATTACTTTTTGTCCTTTTTTACGTTTTCATCTTCTTTTTTTTAATGTTTTTCCATATGAAAACGGACAAAAACATAAAAGAAACGGATTAAAACGTAAAAAATAGACGATAACGTAAAAAAAGATGAAAACGTAAAAAATGGTCGAAAATGTACCAAAACGTAAAAGAACGGACAAACGTAAAAATCAGACGAAAGCATAAAAAAAGATCAAAAACGTAAAAAAATGACGAAAAGTAAAAAAAACAGACAAAAAAGTAAAAAAAAAAGGTCAAAAACGTAAAAAAAGCGTACAATAAAGTAAAAAACGGAAGAAAACGTAAAAACGGTCGAAAACGTAAAAAAACGTAAAAATCGGAGGAAATGTACTAAACAGACGAAAACGTAAAACAACGGATGAAAATGTAAGAATACGGACTAAAACGTAAAATAACGGGCGAACACGTAAAAAACAGACGAAAACGTAAAAAAAACAGACGAAAACGTAAAAAACAGACGAAAACGTAAAACAACGGATGAAAATGGACTAAAACATAAAAAAACGGACGAAAATGTAAAAAAACATATGAAAACATAAAAAAATAGACGAAAACGTAACTGATGTTATATATTAGGGACCAACGGTGCGATTGTTTATTTATTGGGGACTAACGGTTAATTATCATGTCAACTGGTTAGTCATATTGGTTAAAATTTGAAAGTAGAATAGTCATAGTGAACCTTGTGGAAAATTAGAAGGGTAGGGGGGGGGGGTTGAATAGTTTTACCAATTAAAACTTCGTTTTAAAATATTTAGATCGACTTATGTCAATCTATTTAAATGTGTATGTTGGATGTTGATAGATAGATATGTAAATATGTAATGCAAAGGTAAAGAGTAAGAAACACAAAACCACGACACGAGTGTTTATAGTGGTTCGGCTACAAGGACACCTTCCTTGCCCTACTCCACTCCCCGAGTCACCTACTCGAGAGTTCGTAATCACTACACAGCACAAACTCCTTGTGGCGGAGAAGCCTTCACAACGCGCCTACTATTTTTCCGGTACAAGGCTAGACACCGGGTTCTTCCACTAGGCAGAACCACACCTATCACAACGTCGCCTACACTTTATCCGGTACAAGGCTAGATACCGAGTTCCATTACAAAGGAGGAACTACTACCCAACACTACACAACACCTATCCCAAACGAGACCCACTCCTTATTACAACATCATCAAGGATATCAATATCCTTGGACACAACCTATCTCTATTTGTACATCAATGCACCATATCGATTGTACACCCTTGGCATCTTTGACTAATGCCTTTGACATGATCTTTTGGCACCTTTCACTAATGCCTTTTACTTGACCCTTTTGGCATCCTTCACTAATGCCTTTGACACGGACGTTTGGCACCTTTCACTAATGCCTTCGTCTTAACCCTTTTGGCATCCTTCACTAATGCCTTAGACACAACACTTCTAAAGAGGAAGAAAGAACTATCAAAAAAAGAACTTCAGTAGTATTGATGATGATGAAGCATGACAACTCATGGACTTGAGCTTGCTTGACTTCAAGAGGTGGTGATCTCGCCTTTAAGAGGAACCTAGAGAATCACACAAAACAACAGACACAAACTACATAGAAAGATCCTTTGGATATGAGGTTAGAGAGTTTACAATACTAGGAGAAAGTATGTGTGGAAGTGGCCCTCAACAATGAAGAAATGGTTCACTATTTATGGAAAAAATATGCTATTGTTCCACGGATCCCACAGATCCCTTACTTGAGGGATCCGTCCAGTGTAAACTGGGGGAATGATCTGTGCTAAACCGTCAAGTCTAACAGACTTAAAACAGCTTAAACACAAATGCAATGAAGATCAGAGAATATAGTGAATTCCCGGGTCGTTTAGTCCCAAGGAGACTTAATGGTGTGTCAAACAAACTCAGAGGATAGAATGATCACTAAGGATAGTGATCTGTAAAGGTTATGATTAGAAATATTACACTACTGATTGATTGGAATGGAATGGAGTACGGATTTGGAAAGCACAACAATCAGATCAAAGAAACGTAAACGTAAGTTTTAAAAACTACGTATACGCACAAAATAAAAAGTGAATCTGAGAAATAAAAAACCTAAAAATATAAAAATGACATTTTTAGAATCCTAAAAATAAAATAAAATTATTAGAAAAGGAAAATTATTTTTAACACTAATTAATTAATTATTATTAATTAAAAACTATTTTAACTATTTAATAATACTCTAAATTAGAAGAAATTACAAAATAAGGCTAGAAAAATAAACTTATGATTCAGAAAAATCTAAAATACTATAAAACTAATTTTAAAATTAAAAATATATTTTTCACACTTTTTATTTAATTATTACTAATTAATAACTATTTAAAATACACTTAATTACTAGAAAATAGAAAATAAACTTGGAAAAATAAAATTTTAACTTTGAAAAATCTAAAATATGATAAAACTAATTTTAAAACAGAAAAGATATTTTTTATGCTTTTTAATTATTTATTACTAAT
>BPTQ01000009.1:214571977-214593993 GCA_019973895.1 Chrysanthemum seticuspe | reverse complement strand
CTGTCCTACATACTACCGGTATAAGGTGCTGTACTAGCCCCTTTGTTACCTTCACAAATACCTACTGAAGAGCCAGTAACCCCTAAGAAAAGTTAGTACAGAGAGGGTAAATCTATTTTACGAAGTTTCCACACTTCTGTGGTTAGAAACAGATTTGACCCTCTTTTCAGTGAAATACCAGTTTCTTCCGTATCAGGAACCGGTATTCTAAAGTTTTTTGCCCTAACTCCATCTATCTCGTTTTCAACTACAATAACGATTCGACGGAGTAGGATGATGGCAGTTCCCATAATCCTCAAAAAATCCAGTACGGCCAAAGATTCAGTAAGCTTTTTCTTCAATGTTTCAAAAGCTATGATGCACTCGGGTGAGAAGATAAAAGGAGCATCCTTTTCAAGAAGATGGGTCATAGGCCGGGCGATTTTGGAAAAATCTTGTATGAATCTACGATAGAAACCGGCATGACCTAAAAAACTCCTAATACCCTTGACGGTAGTAGGATGAGGCAGCTTAGCAATAACATCAACTTTTGCTCTATCTACCTCAATCCCGTTTTTTGAAATCTTATGGCCAAGGACTATGCCTTCTTTGACCATAAAGTGACTTTTCTCCCAGTTTAGACAAAGATTGGTGTCTTCACACCTTTGAAGCATTTTATCTAAATGGGAGAGACATGATTGAAAAGAATCCCCAATGACCGAGAAGTCATCCATAAACACTTCCATTGTTTCCCCGATCATGTCGTGGAATATGGCCATCATACATCGTTGGAACGTGCCAGGAGCATTACATAAGCCAAAAGGCATACGTTTGTAGGCAAAAGTTCCGTATGGGCAAGTGAATGTGGTCTTCTCTTGATCCTGTGGATCAATAGGGATCTGAAAGTAACCCGAGAAACCATCAAGGAAGCAATAATACTCATTCCTTGCTAATCTCTCAAGCATCTGGTCCATAAAGGGTAGAGGAAAATGGTCTTTACGGGTGGCGTCATTCAACTTACGATAGTCGATGCAAACACGCCATCCCGTCACCAATCGAGTTGGAATTAACTCGTTATCTTCATTTGTGATAACAGTAATGCCACCCTTTTTCGGAACACAATGAATTGGGCTGACCCAAGGACTGTCTGAGATCGGGTAAATCAATCCTGCATCAAGAAGTTTGATAACCTCTTGTTTGATAACATCATGGATTTTTGGATTCACTCGTCTCTGATGTTGAACTGCGGGTTTGAAGTCATCCTCCATCAAGATTTTATGGGTACAAAACTCAGGGTTTATACCTTTGATGTCAGAGAGTTTCCAAGCAATTGCTTGCTTGTGTGACTTCAAGATTGTAATGAGAGCAGCTTTTTCATCTTTACTCAAATCTCGAGCAATAATGACGGGTAATTTATCGTCACCTTCTAGAAATGCATACTCAAGATGAGGAGGTAAGTCCTTAAGCTCAACCTCAGGAAATTCTTCAGTTTTCTCAACTGAATTGACTTCCTCGTTATGAAGTTTGACGGGAGGGAGAGGAAGAGAAGTGTCCAGATTTAACAATTTCTCAAGAAGAATATCTCCCTCCAGATTAATCTCATTTTGACTAATCTCATCAGGAATTGAATCACTAGGATGAGGGGTTGATGATGGATCATCATTGAGCAACTTCTCAATAAGAAGTATGTCCCCCTCAATATCAATTGGAGCGTGATCAATTTCCCAAGGTACAGAATCACTAGCCAAGTATGCTTCAATCTCATCTAAGATGAAGTCGCTTCCCTCAAACGGAGTGAGAGAAGGAGTAGAATTGGCTATGATAGGCTGAGAAGATGTGGTGGAATCCCCACTCACAGAATTATGAGAATAACCAAGAACTTCTTGAGAGTACTCGTCAGAAGCAACATCAATGATATCTATTCGGTTAACCGATTCAGAATCATAATTTGCGGAGTACCTCGAAGTTTGGTCAAGGTTGAAGGTGACAGCTTCATTACCAACACGCAATGTGATTTCCTGCTCAAATACATCTATGAGAGCACAGCCCGTTCTCAAGAATCCTCGACCAACAATGAGAGGAACCCGATGATCAGCATCAAAATCAACAACCACGAAGTCAGCTGGAAAATGGAACTTTCCTACTTTCACAAATACGTCCTCGGCTATGCCAAGAGGACGGGATTTGGAACGATCTGCAAGCTCGAGAGTCATGCATGTAGGAGTGAGTTCCGGAAGAGAAAGTTTCTTCCACACTGAATATGGCATAAGATTAATGCTTGCACCAAGATCTGCTAGGGCAAAGCATTCAACCATTCCTGGGAATACACAAGGTAAGAGAAATTTCCCAGGATCTCCAAGCTTTTCAGGAAGCTTCTTCAGAATAACTGCTGAGCAGTTCTCGTTAAGAGGAGTCTTAGCCATTTCAAACAGCTTTTCCTTATTGCTTAACATGTGTTTGAGAGTTGATGCAAACTTGGGCATCAGCATGATAGCATCCGCAAAGCTTATGTCAAAGTGTAACTCTTGGAAAATTTGGAAAAATTTATCCATTTGATGACTAGCTTTCTCGCGGAGCTTTTGCTCATTCAAACGTGATGGGTAAGGAATAGAAGATTTGGATTTCTGATTCTCAACAGGAGCTACAGGAGGTTCAAAAATAACTCCTGGATTAGGCTGGGGTTTCTGGACAACTTGAGGTTGGACTACCGAAGGTAGGACGTGTGCTGTACTTCGTGGGCTTGAATTATGCACTTTGTCCGTAGTATCCTTGGTAACATGACTCATTGGCACTGGTGGAGGAGGCATTGGAGTCGTAGGTCCATTGTGTGTCCTCGGTTCACTTTCCACTACCTTAGGGAGAGAAGAAGAAGAAGAGGTAGTAGGAACAGCAGGTCCAGTGTATGAAACACCACTTCGGGTTGTGATCGCCTTGGCATCGCCCCTCGGGTTAGCGATCGTGTTGCTCGGTAAAGTACCTGAGCCCGAGGGTCAATCATTTAAAGACTTCTTCAGATCAGCAATCTGACTGACCAACAACCTGTTCATTTCATCTTGGGATTTCATGAACTGCTTCAGTAACTCATCAGATGATGGTACTGGAGGAGTAATGACGGGAGGAGCTGGAGGGACAATTTGAGGCCGTATGTTTTGATTATAGCCAAAATTCCCTTGATAAGGATTCATATTCCCATGAAATTGATTCCCTCGATTGAAATTGTTTTGATGAAGGTTCCCCTGATGTTGGAAACCTTGATTGGGTCCAGGATAGAAATTACCTTGGTTTTGATAACCTTGGTTCATTCTGGGTTGGTTCTGATTCTGGTTTTGCATGTTATGATTTGGATTGAAACCGGGTGGTGCCTGATTAGTGTTAGCACGGTAGTGTGGTTCATTTTGAGGACGGTATTGAGTACCTCCTTGCTGTGAACTACCGGCTAGGGCATTGGCCTCAAAAGGACTACCATCGGTGGCAGTACAATTGTAGTAAGCATGAGGACCACCACAAGTGACACAACTCTCAACTTTCTTCACTTCAGCATGTGTTGGTGTCTGAGTGAAGGAGACTTTCTTCTGGTTAGCAAGAACCAAAGCCTGAACAATGTCTGTAAGTTTATCAATCTTAGCATCGGTGCTAGATGTACTCACTGGGGATGAAGAAGAAGAAGGTCCAACATTAGACTGATATGTCTTTGCTCTGAAAGGACGGACCTGAGATTTGTTCTCAATGATTTGCAAGGCCTCTTTTGTGGTCTTGCTCAGGAAATTACCTCCCGCGGAGGCATTCAAAGAGTCTTGATTGGTCTGATTGAGACCATTGTAGAAAGTATCCATTTGCATTAATTCGGTAAAACCGTGATGCGGACACTTGCGAAGCAACTCTTTGTAACGATCCCATGCCTCCCCGAATGATTCATCAAATCTCTGAGAAAATTTCATTATCTCATTCTTAAGACTTGTAGTTCGGGATGGAGGATAGAACTCGTTAACGAACTTGGTGACAAGATCTTCCCATGTCTCTATAGAACGAGGGGGTTGTTTCTCAAGCCAATTCCGGGCTTGTCCCTCTAGAGAAAATGGGAACAGAAGAAGCTTGATAGCTTCGTGTGGGACATTCTTGTACTTGATGGTAGATGCTATCTTGTTAAACCATCGAATGTGTGCATGAGGATCATCCCGCTCAAAACCATAGAATTGGCTTTGGGTTACTAGATTGAGCAACCCGGTTTTGAGCTCGAAAGTGTCAGCCACGATGGCTGGAACGACAATGGCATCTCCGTAACCCTCGATGGGTGCTTGGAGAAGCTCATTCATAGGTTTGTCTTCTGCCATTTCGATAGGAGGTGGTGGTGGTAGACGTTCCTCAGTCACGGCTGAAGGAGCTGAACGTCCTCTACGTCTACGAGGAATGTTTCCAAGTTCAGAAAGTGGACTTGTAGAACTGGAAGAACGAGTGCGCATGCACTATGTATAAAAATCAATTTTCAAAACAAATGAGGCAAAACACAAGTGAACTAAACCAATAATCACAAATGAAATGGCTTCTTTGAAAAAGGTACACCAAATCACAAGTGACACAAAGGCAAGTTTTAAATCTGATGTTCAGGAACTTATTAATGGTCGCACCCCCAGTTAGGTAGTGCACTGCCTTGATTTGTGGTGGTTGATTTTTATGTATATATTAAGTACCAGTGAAAAGACGTAGGTAATGATTTGCGCAAAGGGTTTAAAAACTTTTGGACAATATTTTTGTTATCGTCCCGTTTAACCAAATCGTATCTCTTCAAGAATCACCTTAAAAGAGAATACAAAATAGAAAACGTTCCAATTGTTTTGTTGTTTTATATTTTTTTGGTGTTTTTAACACTTTAGGAAAAGTGCTAATGAACTTTTTGGTTTTCTTATAACTTTACAAAAACTTTTTACAAATGGTGGGTATGTGCAACAATGGATCTGAAAATGGCTAAACACACGCTAAAGCCTCCCCGGCAGCGGCGCCAAAATTTGATCTGTGCTAAACCGTCAAGTCTAACAGACTTAAAACAGCTTAAACACAAATGCAATGAAGATCAGAGAATATAGTGAATTCCCGGGTCGTTTAGTCCCAAGGAGACTTAATGGTGTGTCAAACAAACTCAGAGAATAGAATGATCACTAAGGATAGTGATCTGTAAAGGTTATGATTAGAAATATTACACTACTGATTGATTGGAATGGAATGGAGTACGGATTTGGAAAGCACAACAATCAGATCAAAGAAACGTAAACGTAAGTTTTAAAAACTACGTATACGCACAAAATAAAAAGTGAATCTGAGAAATAAAAAACCTAAAAATATAAAAATGACATTTTTAGAATCCTAAAAATAAAATAAAATTATTAGAAAAGGAAAATTATTTTTAACACTAATTAATTAATTATTATTAATTAAAAACTATTTTAACTATTTAATAATACTCTAAATTAGAAGAAATTACAAAATAAGGCTAGAAAAATAAACTTGTGATTCAGAAAAATCTAAAATACTATAAAACTAATTTTAAAATTAAAAATATATTTTTCACACTTTTTATTTAATTATTACTAATTAATAACTATTTAAAATACACTTAATTACTAGAAAATAGAAAATAAACTTGGAAAAATAAAATTTTAACTTTGAAAAATCTAAAATATGATAAAACTAATTTTAAAACAGAAAAGATATTTTTTATGCTTTTTAATTATTTATTACTAATTATTTATTATTTATTAACTATTTATAATTATAATAAATACTAAAAAGATAGAGAAAAATCTGAAACTTTTTCTAAAAATCCTATATGATGACAGAAACCTAATAAAAATAGAAAAACAAGATTTGCTTATTAATAAGATGAAAAGAAAAATCAAAAAGCTAGAAAATCTTAAATAAACACTATCACTGATTTTTAATTGGACTTTTTCTGGATTTTCTTTTTGAAAACTACTTTAATACTGATTATATGAAACTTTAACAAAGACAAAAATTTTATAAACCACAAATAAGCTGTTTACAAGCTTAAAAGCCCAACAGTGGCTTAAATGAGCTTATTTGGTGAAATAAGCTCAAATAAGGTTGCCAGCTGAAACAAAAGCTAGAATAAAATGAAAATAAGCTATATGAACTGGAATGAAGCTAAAAGATGAAAAGAAGCACACTGATAAGCTATGAACAATCAAATAAGCACTTATGATGAAGACAGAAATGGGACAAACTAGAGGCTTGTTGCAGCCCTAGTAAACAAGCTCAAAAGTGAAATCTTAAGCTTGACAATCCAAGAGGACCAGGTTGGCTTTCCAAAGAACCAGAGAACACAAGATTTGAGCAATTAATAAGCTCTATGTGAGCTTATCAAATTGGTCCTATCAACTGTGCACAGGGCACTTATCTCAGACAGGTACTCTCAAAAAGTTAAGAAATAAGCACTTAAAAAACTGAGAAACCAAGAACTAGCATTTTTGTATTTTTCTTTAGCAACTAGACTTTAAAAATCCAAAAGATTATAAGCTGGATCCTATTAATAAACCCACAGTGAAAATATCTTTTTTATTCAAAAACGACCCAAATGACAATTTGACTTTTTGACAAAAACCAAAATGTTGACTAAGATGGATTTTGATCTGATTCTAAGTACTGAATATGATGTTATAAAGTATGTTAAGACTGAATTGAGCAAGATCAACAACTTTTAAACACAAAACAATGATCATGGATCATGAAATCCACACAGTAGACACATAAGGCACAAGCAAATGAGATTTTGACTTTTGATGAACTAGGACTTGTTTTTATGACTTGTATGAGTTATTAGGCACTAAAGTGACAAAGAACAAAGACTGGTACTGTCTTAAACTCTCTTGATCACAATCAAACAGGCTAAAACAAACACCCCTTATTTGACTGTCTTAGAACTTTTTCAAAACAACTCACAAATATAAACCATGAACTTGATTTCAAACATCATATAATCATTAATTAAGACCAATTAAGCTTTAAACAACAGTAATAGCAACTTAAAACTAAGAAATGAGACTTAAGCTATTTTGACTGCCCAAATGAGATTTTTGCAAATCACAAATTTAAGAGAACAAACTACTGATTTAAAAGCTTAAATAAACTTAATTATGACTAGTGAATACAAAGAAACAGAAATATTGGCTAATTAACAACTGTAATAGTAAAATGCCAAATTGATCAAAAAAGCTTACAAATTGATTTCCAACTGCAAACTAAGATCAAGGACCAGTGAACACCCCTATAAGCTTACCACTAAGCTACTAACCCAAGGCCATCCATTATTTACCCTGCTCCAGCTGTGTACACCTTCTCCATGTGATTTTTTATTTTTCAAGTATTTAATTTGGATTTTTGGTGATTTTTGATTTTTGATGCTAAACTGATTTTAACTGTATCTAAAAGCTTGATTAAGCTTTCTAGGAGCTTAAGTGATCTATTCTAGTCCATACAAACAACTGAAAACAACATTTGAACCAACATGAGATTTTGAATAAACATGAAATTTTGCATAAACTTGAGAAATAGTTAAGACTTGGAATTGCTAATTGAAAAAGCTTTACAATACATTAAAATACTTCAACAGAGTGCTTGGAAGCTTTAAATTACACTTAATCTTGAAAAACACTTAAAACGACAATAATAAACTTAAATTACTCTAGATACTAAGATACATTGCATTCTATCTCTCCTTTATAGACTTTTCAGCATCCTTGATGTCCTCTGAATGTTTCCCACCACATCTGAGCCCTTGGATCACTCAAAATAATCAGAACCGTCCACATGTGATTTTTGGCGCCAAATATTCTTCAAAGCAGTTTTAAGCAATTAATGGATTTGGTTGAGTCAATTAAGGATATTTGGAGTTTAGAAGAGGTGGAGGGGACAAGGTATGGGAGGGGTTGAAGAAAAAATGGTAAAACCAGGACTGGTTTTGAGATATCTGGCTTGGGAGAGGATGCTACAGTGACTCTGGTATTTGGGCGCGTTTTCTCTTGGGTTTGACTTGCGTTGACCGTGGTTTAATAACGGGGGAGGCCAAAATGGGTTGGCTGGGGTTCTTTTTGCAATTTGACCTGGGGCTCAAGGGCAAAGGGAGGGGTCAAGGGGTCAAGAGGTTGGGCTTGGATAATGGATTGGGCTTGGGCTTAGATATTAAATAGGATCCGTTTGGTTTAGTTATAACAACAAGGACCAAAAGTGTAATTCATCCAAACCTCAAGGACTGATCTTGAAACTTTTTCAAACTTCTCACAAGGACCAAACTTGACAACTTTGATAATACAAGGACCCTTTTTGCATAAAATCTATTTTAAAAGGTCCATGGACTAATTTTGCAATTTTCCAAAGTTTGAGGACCTTTCTTGCCAATTGACCAAAGAATCATTCAAGGATCATTTTAAACAACTTAGAAGATTTCAGGGACCTTGAATGATAAATTTCCACATTTTGATATTTCAGGGACTAGATTTGACAACTTTCAAAACTTGGGGGACTAAAACTGCTAATTTTGAAAACTTTAATCATTTTTCATCTGATTTTGATATTTTTGCATTTAAAACACATAAAACACTAATTTGTGATATTTTGATCATTTTGATGTGTTTCTGAGTGTTTTCAGATGATTTTTGCAGTTTAGATTGTACAAAAATGATGAGTATTTAGACACTCATCAGGGAACCGTGGGACGCTCCTCTTTGCCCATGGGTTATGGGTCATGGGTTATGGGTCATGGGTCCTAGACTTTGGTCCACGGGTATCCAAGTAGATACAATGTATCTAGAAGATGCAATGCATCTAGTCCATGGGTTATGGGTTAACTCCATGGGTCATGGATAATACCCATTATGACTTATGCATGATGTCATGCAATGGGTTATGGATTATGCTCCATGGGTGTGGGTCATGGACTTTCGGTTTTACCCAACTATATTCAATGTATTAAGTCAATGGGTTAAATACTTAAACTTCTGCCCATTCTATTACCCATTATAATACATACTAAGTATGTATATATCTACCTAATATGTAAACACTAGTCGTTGTACATATGCATTACTAAATCATGAAAGCACTATTGCTTGATGAAAATGTAAGTGTGTTAGTAAACTATTGGCTCAAACCATTTACGTATTTTATTTGTTTCGTTAAAATGATCTTACGTTTGTTATCGACAAAATATTAGAAGACCGTAAAATATAAATAAACGTTTTAACAAACCTTTTGACATTATGATAGTCATATTAGCACAAATCGAAAAATACATTAGTCATTTTTTACTTTTGCCCTTATCTTAATTTATTATTGGTAATTATCTCATTTTGAATTTGGTAGTTATCCAATATGCACTGCAAATATAACTTGATAACTAAGTATTAATACAAATAAATCATAAAAACTGTTATTAATATTTCTCGATATCTCAAAGTTTTGTCGATAACAACATAAAATTATATCAAGTACAAATATAAAGATTACATGTTACTTACTTACATTTGTTTAGTTATATATTGTTTTGTAAATATAAAATGTATGTAGATGTTTAGGTGTAATCTAAAACCCATGACCTATGGCTCATGCTCATTGCATCATGCATGACATCAGAATGGATAAAGTCCATGACCCATGACCCAAAACCCATAACCCATTGTCTACCTACATTGTATCTAGTTGGGTACCCATGACCCAATATCCATGACCCATAACCCAAAACCCGGTTTGTAACCCAAAATACGGACTGGTTAACTCAGTGTGCCGGATCCCTATGTTTAAGAGTGGACAACAAGGTCTATTAATAGTGAGCCATTTCTCTTTTATTTCTCACCCATTCTAATATACTTCTTCTTTCAATGTTATATCTCTCTCTAACCTCTTATCAAAGGATCATTCTTGTAGCTTTCTTTCTCTTGTATTTCTCAAGGTTCTTCTCTTAAGACGAGATCACATTTCTTGCATACGAGTTATCCATTCTTCAAGAGAAGAGTTTGCTCGACTTCTTTATCACCTCACGACCACTGAGTTTTTTCTTGTTGTTGATACATCTTCTTGTATTCATAAAGTTAGTTGTGATAGTTGTGATCGGCTTGGTTCTTCCGTTTGTGTTAAGAACCCGGTATTTAGCTTTGTGTCAGAAAAAGTGTAAGCGACGTTGTGAGGTTTCTCCACCGGTTGAAAGAGCTTGTTGACATATTGCTTAAGAAATCTCGAGTTGGATACTCGAGGAGTAGAGTAGGGCAAGGAAAGCGTCTTTGTAGCCGAACCACTATAAATCACATTGTCACATTTACATCCTTTTCTTTCTTTAGTATTCTTGTATTTATTTCTTTTCATATTAACTTGTACTATCTATATATCACAATCCAAAGGTTTCATATACTATCAATCTAAAGTTTATAAACTAAATTTAAATCGGTAAAAACTATTCTACCCCTTTCTAGTTTTCTATACTAATCATTCATTACAGATTACCAAAAGAAAAGAAAGAGAAATAAAAAGTCACTAGCCCTAAAGGCTAAAAAGGAGTCAAGTGTGACACTTCATGCTCGGATAGCGATGATGAAGAGTATGCTATGACGGTAAGAGATTTCAAGAAGTTCTTTAGAAGAAGAGGAAGGTTTGTAAAACAACTTTATGATGACAAGAAAGGCTTCCAAAAGTTCAAGGAAGACAAAAAGAGAAAAGATGACCGAAAGTGTTTCAAGTGCAGTGATCCAAATCACTTCATTAGTGATTGTCTCAAACACCCAAGTAATGAGCAAAAGGGGTTTGTTAGTGGTTCATGGTGTCCAAGTGAAGAATAGAAATATGTGATTTGTCTTAGGGCCAAAGACTCTAAAGAGGTACGTTCCGACTCTCATTACTATAATAGCTCATCTTTAGACGATGAATCATTAAACTTGGAGTATAACAAACTTTGTAAAATTAGCCTTAAAGTCATTAACAAAAAAAAACATCTAAAAAGTAAAAGTGGACTTTTAGAAATAAATTTTTTGAGTTAAACGAAAAGATAAAGAAACTTGAAAAAGGCAAAGAAACTAACTTAGAATGCAAACTTTGTATAGACCTTCAAACGATAATATATCATCTAGAATCTAAACTAGATAGAGTTAGTACTAAAAGTTTAGATGAGATACTTAAAAATCAGAAAATAAAGAACAACAAGAGTAGTGTAGGTTTTACAGAATGTATAGCTTCAACTAGCGAAGAAAAACAAATCAAATTTGTAAAATCTGTTGTCAAAACTGTTTCTGATGGGGAGGATCCTTTGAAAAAGGATTCGGCCAGGAAAAATCAAGGGATCCGGCCATCTGGTACAACAAAAGCTAAACTTGACTCAACCAAATCATCTAGAAGTGAGTTCGTAATTGTAACTAAAAAGAAATTTCCTAATGCTACTGTTAGAAATGTCAACGTACCACATCATGGTAAAGGAATTCTAAGACATAGGCCAAACTTACGACCAACTTCCACCACACCATTTAGAAGACCAAAAACTCCCTATCCAAAAATTACTTTTGATCAAATGGGGTGGAAAAACGGATTTCACAATGGTTACCAATTCCAAATAACTAACTTTGGACCTTGGAACTAATTTCCCTTTGTAATGTTAGGATTTAGGAAATCCATACTGAAGTGTCTGTCACCCCAACGCATGTTTAGCATATTTGTTGGGAATAATCTGTTACCACAGATAGTTGTGGTTTACACTGCTTGGATTACACTAGCAGTGGAAACGTATTACCACTGCTGGTACATTATTACCACTGCTATTGCATAATGATTAGGAAAACGTGTTTAGATAAGTATAGAATAGATATGTGTATATTCTATATTGTAGCTTTATACTTATCTTGTAAAGGACTCCTTGTTGTATAAAAAGAGGTCCTAGGTCATTGTCTTAGGTACTTGTCTAATTACCTACGTATTACTCACAAAGGCTTCAAGGTGTAACCCTAGTGATAAGCAAGATCACTCGTATTATTCATTAATAATATTGGAGCTTAAGTTTTGTGTTTAATCTGTGTTTACTTACATCATACAATCCGTCTTCTAAGTATTACTAAGTAAATTCCGCGTGCTTAATAATATTATACAAAATATCATTGACACAAGGTGTGTGTCCAGATCCATCAAGTGGTATCAGAGCCAGGTTCTGATATTTTGTTTTAGAAGATCCAAGGAATAAGATTAACCTACTCACTCAATTCAATGGAGATGGAAAACAACCAGTCCAACTCTTCTACACCAAGGCTACCTAAGCTCAAACTTAATGAGTTTGAGATGTGGAGGATACTGATTGAGCAATACTTTCTCATTCAGGACTATGCTCTATGGGAGATCATTCAAACTGGTGATTCTTTTAAGCCTGTGACTAGTGCTCAGAAGGTTGGTGACACAGATGTTGTGAAAGTTTCTGTGCCTGAATCTAGTATTGAAAAAGCTCTAAGGAAGAATGATCTTAAGGCTAGAAGTTTGTTGCTGATGACTCTTCCTAGAGACCAGATCATTGCATTTAGCAAGTTCACAACTGCTAAGGAACTGTTTGAAGAGATTTGCTCAGTGTTTGGTGGTAATGATGCTACAAAGAAGACTCAAAAGACATTGTTGAAGCAAAGTTTTGAAAACTTCTCTGCTTCAAGCAATGACTCACTTGATAGCATCTTCACCAAACTTCAGAAGATTGTTACACAACTGACTGTGTTTGGCATTGAGGTAGAAAATGAAGACCTCAATTTGAAGTTTCTAAGAAGTTTGCCTTCAGAGTTTCAAACTAATGTTACTGTCTGGGAAAACAAAGCAGATATTGAAACAATGAAGCTCAATAATCTTTACAACAACTTTAAACTTATTGAGCAAAGGTTGAAGAAGGCAGGGAAACTTGGTACAAGCTCTAGTAGCTTGGCATTGTTGTCAACCTCTGTTGACAGTGATGATTCTGAAGATGATAGTGATGATGATGTTGCCACTGCTGGTTCTAAAGTTTCCACTGGTAATGTTAGTGTTACCACTGCAGGTTCAAAGAAGAAGATTGCTAGTATTGGATATCCTACCTTTTATGCTTTCATCTCCACTCAAGTAAATGGCTCTGTCTTAACTCATGAAGACATAAAGCAAATTGATGAAGATGACTTGGAGGAGATGGACATAAAATGGCAAATAGCTCTGCTTAGTATGAGAGCTAAGAAATTCTACAAGAATACTGGCAAGCCTATTCACATCAATGGTGATGAAACTGCAGGCTTTGATAAGAAGAAAGTGGAGTGCTTTAACTGCAACAAGTTTGGACATTTTGCTAGAGAATGTAGAAGACCAAAGACCAAGGACAACAAGTCTACTTAGTACAAGCAAAAGAAGGAACCAACTGTGGAAGAACCAAAGGCAATGTTGGCTATTGATGGTGTGAGCTATGATTGGAGTTTCATGGCTGATGATCAAGAAGAAGAACATTCAGATGCTGCTCTTGTTGCTACTGAATTTGCTCTCATGGCTTTCTCTGATTCTGAGGTACAAAACTTTGAAAGTTGTTCTAAAACATGTAGGGCTGCTAGAGAAGTTGAAAGGCTTAATGATTTATATTGTAATGAAAGACAAGAGTTATATACTGCTAATTATACTGTGTCTACCCTTAGGAGAGCTATAGCTGTATTGGAAAAACAACTAGAGCACTATCAAGAAAATGAGTCAAAATATAATGATGATATGATTCTTCTTAGAAGAGAGGTAGAACATACAACAGCTGTGAATGAAGCATACCAAAAGGAGTTTGAAAAACTTCAAAAGAAAAATAAAAATGTCAATTTAACTTTAGACACATGTTATCATCAGTCTAAGTCAATTGATAAAATTTGGAATGCTCAAATATATAGTAAAGTTAAGTCTGGTATGGGTTATAATACTGTGCCTCCACCACTAAGAGGTGTTCCATCACCTCCAGGTATAGATTTAGCTCATACAGGCTTAGAAGAGTTTCAGGACCTTGAACGTGAATATGGTCCTTTAAAGGACACAATGGTGAAAAGTGAGGAAGAGATTAAGCACGATAATGATTTTTTTGAGAGTGCTAGTGACTCATCTGTTGTTGATGAGAATGTTAAAAAGAATGTAGAGGCTTCTAACCCAAAAGTTGTTAATGCCGTTACAGAGGAACCTAGGAAACCAGTTAATAAACCTAGATCAACTGTAAGGTATGCTGAGATGTATAGGAACAAGCCTACAGCTCCTAGGGGTAACCAGAGGAGTTGGAATCATGTTAAATCTCAACAACTAGGTAGTGATTTTGTGATGTACAATAAGGCATGCTATATCTGTGGTAATTTTGATCATTTACATGCTTATTGTGACTATCATAATGGGAGAAGGGAAGTCCATGGGAATAAAAGGGTGGAGTCTAACATGTTTCAAAATAATGTACACCCTAATTCACATTGCAAAATGGTTCCAAGAGCAGTTCAACTAAGAAGTGGTCTCAAAACTTTTACCACTACAAAAACTGTTAACACTGCTCATCCTAAGTCACCTGTTAAAAGTGCAAAGTCCAAAACAATTTTTGCAAAATCTGCACAAACAGGGAAAAGAACTTTTCAGAATAGTAAGGTTCATTATAACCAACAGTGGGTACCTAAAAACAAACCAGCAGTTTCCACTGCTCATTCAAAAGTTACCACTGCAAGGGTTGTAAACAAGAAAAGGGGGGACATGGGCAATGCTGTGAAGGCCTCAGCACGTTGGGAATGGAAACCTAAAGGAACTACCTCTAGAACCAATCCCAATGGTGTATCAATGACCTTTGATAGATTTAACTATATTGATACACGAGGCATATCCAAGTCAATCATGGCTTGGGTCCCCAAAAGAAACTAATTCTTTCTTATGTGCAGGAACATCCAAGGACAAAAAGATCAGATCAAGGATATACAGAGAGTGGGTGTTCAAGGCACATGACTGGCAACAAGTCCTATCTTTCAGATTTTGAACATTATGATGAACAATATGTCAGTTTTGAAAATGGAGTTAATGGAACAACAAGTATGATGCAAGAACTCTAATGATAAAGGAAAACATGGATCATTATTATTATTTCACAAAACTACAAACTGAGTGCAGTAGATACATCCATGGAATACATATAACAAGCATCATTACATCAACTGAAAACAACTAAACAACATCCTACTCCAAACAAAAGCTTCACAACCTACCCCAACCATACTCCACTTAACCACCATCTACCATCTATGAATTCTTTGGGAAGCCCCACTTTGGCATCACCTTAGGAGCTCCACGCATATCAATCCACTCATACACTCTAGGGCATGCTAACCCCCTCACCACTTCTCTGACTGGTGGAGAGGATGATGAAGGACCCGCTGGTGGTGGTGCTGCTCTCAAGGCTCTTGCACGTGGTGCATGGAGCTCTTCATTAGGGAGTATTGCAGCAAGGGGAGGCACACTCAAGGCTCTTGTGGAAGTCTCATCATCTGTGTCCTCATAGGGAGAAACATAAGAACTTATTTCTGAACTATCTCCCTTGGTCAAAGCATCCCGAGGTACTGGTTGCAGATTTGATGGACCAGCAAATGATGTGGTAATACTCATGGACATATGAGATCTTTTTCTGTATGACACTTTTTCAAACTCTTCTTTCTCTATTCTGCTTGGGTTGTTCAACACACAGTCATCCCATGCACTGTCAGAAAATGAACTGTGTGAGGAAAGATTGATTGGGTTTGAATTGCTCATGATGATTTTTGGTAAGTTTGGTATTGACAGACTTTAGGAGAGAGAAGTGTTGGTGTAATAGAAGGTTGTGGGTGCTTGGTTCTTTAATACAAGTTTAAGTAAGATTCAGTAAGTTAATGAGGGGAAGATTTAAGTGGTTGAGAAGTAAATGAAGTCTTTGACTTTGGTGGCCGGATTAATAACTTGGAGTGGACTTGTTGACTGTGTGGTCTAACCACTGCATGCAAAATTGTTGCATCAACTTCTAGTTAATTTGTCTAACCACTGTCAATCTCAACAATGCTTTCAGTGTTTGGATTCTGTGTGTGATATGCAGGATTGAAGGAGTATTTGTTTAAACCAAGATGTGGTTGTTTAGTGCTTGTATTTATGTTTGACCACTCACTTTTATATAGAACATAAGCCTAACAGTGGGAACTATAATGCAAGCAGTGGAAATAAGTTATTCTCAAATGGGAAAAAGGAAAACAGAGAGAGTGCATTCATATAAAAGAGTCATTACACACAGAGAGAGAGAGTCAACAACCACAATCATAACACAAAAGATAACTTCCTACATTCCTACACCCTACATCAGCTACTCCATTGGCTTCTTGCCTTTGCCCACATAGTCATGCTTGTTTTTATGTGCTCTCTTCCTTTTGTTCTCAAAGGTGGATTGCATTCTTGGACAAGGAAGACCAAGAACTTGTGGAGGAGGTTTTGGTAGCATTGCAGGCTTTATTGATATGGATATCTGCTTCATATTGGAGATAGCTGTTTCCAGTGCTTTTGTAAGAGCTCTTGGCAATTCTTTGGCCATGGAATAGGTCTCATCATTCGTCTCATAATCATCTGATGAGCTGGAGTAAAACTCAAAAGATGGTGCAGGTTTTGCAGCAGGTACACGCTTGGCAGTCTCCTTAGTGTACTTCTTGGATGAAGTGCTTCCAGCCTATGCTGGGAAGTATCCAGCCCATCCTGATGCCTCTGAGGAAGTCTCTGACTCGATCACATATTCTTCTTCTGAATCAGAGGAGATGTCAATGGTGTTGGAAGGATTTCTCATGATTATTTTTAGGATTTTGTATGTTTGTATGTGCTTTGATGAAGATTACAATAGGCCAAGCCTCCTTATATAGCCAAAGTTGGTTACCAGGGTTATTTAATGAGTATATTTACTTTTTCCTATTTTGGTAGGTTAAGGAGTAAATATAGATATTATCGGGTTGACTTTGGAAGATATTTTTCTTGGGTAATGGTTTGGTTAAAAGTAACTTTAGTTAATCACAAGTTGGTTATTCCTATCATATACAGATACATAACCAAGCTTAGATGGGAGTTGCTCTTAAAAGGTGTATAACTGAGACACACAACAAATGGTTATTGATTCACCATGTCTAATCCACATAAGAATCAACTAGTCCAGAGCAAACGGCTACTGGTAAAGACTTGACAAATCCGTTTATGGTTGATAGTTTACCAAAAACTATATGGTTATCAACTCACCATATTCTTTATGATTAAGAGTTGGCTAGTCCATAGCAAACGGCTCATGGTAAAGACATATCAAATCCGTTGATAGCTGGTAGTTTGCTAAAAACTATGATAAGAGCAGTATAGTTTTTATATGATTTTATTTACCACTGCTCTTTGAAATTTTTTGTGAAAAATTACCACTGCTAGTTCACAGTTTCCACTGACAGTGTTATTTTACCACTGTTGTTCTAGCCGTTACAACTGATTATGTCAGTAACTTATTTTTTACTAGTCGTTGAAAGTAACCACTGATTTCCATATATATAGGGTTAAAATTTTAAGGAGATTATCTACTTTCCATATTTTTATTTATCCGCTTAAGATAAATACTTTCTAAAGATAGTTTTACTTGCGCAATAATCTTAAACCCTAACCCTATATATCTTTCTCTCTCAATTGGCTAGTTATTCCTTCAATTATTACTGACATAATATCGTTTTTCATCAAAAGTTTCTATGGCATCATTAAAATTTGCAGATGAGCACAACCAAGTGGCCTACCTACAAAAGTCTAACGAGAAGAGTGGCCCTGTTTTTCATCAGATTGTGGACTTTCTCAATACTACCCATATAAGGTATGCTTTGCTTTTAAAACCCACAATCTATATCTCTCAAATCAAACAGTTTTGGATTTCTGCTAAGTCCATAACACTTGAGAATGGAGATACACATGAAATAGTGGATGCTCTAAGAGCCACTGTGGATGGGGTAACTATTGATGTTACTGAGGCATCCTTGAGGAGAGTTCTCCAATTGGGTGATCTCAATGGTCTCATCACATTACCTATGCCCGAAATTCATGATACTTTATCATCCATGGGGTATGATACCACTGACAAAAAGGCTACTTTCAAAAAGCGTGGTTTTTGTCCCCAATGGAGAATTTTGATACATACTCTTTTACATTGTCTCAGTCTAAAGACAACATCTTATGAGCAATTTAGTTCAACCATGGCTTACCCTTTGGTTTGTCTAGCCACTGATAAGATTTTTAACTGTTCTAATTATATTTTTACAAGTATGACTGGCATTGTAAAGAGTTCAACAAAATTTTTAATGTATCCAAGGTTTGTGCAAGCAGTACTAAATGAGTTTCAACTGCAACCCTATACTAATGTTTATAAACCCAGTTGCCTTAAGCCTAAAGTTTTTCAAAACATGAACAAAGATGGCAACATGATTTTTACACCTCTCCTTCCTCAAATGCTTGCAAAGATTACAACTGAACAAAACACACCCATAATCTCTGTTCCACACATTGATTATACTCCACCTGTTTCTCACACCTATGAGAGGAGGAGCAAACAACCACCTTCTTTCATGACAACACAGCATGTTTCTGAACCTTTTGGTCTAGGAACAAGCAGTGGTGGTTCTAGACTTTAACCTAGTCTAACTAGGGAGGAATCTGAGCTAATGCCCCATGATTTACCTCTCCCAACAGGTAACACAGTTGGAAGTGATGAGGGAAGTGGGAAACAATTGGACTTGATGGTTTTGTGTACAAAGTTAGCCAAGCAGGTTGAATCTCTACATAAGGACCTGGCACATGTCAAGAAGCAGCATGCCAAGGATATTACACATTTAAAAGAAGAGATTCAGACCTTGAAGAAAGAGTTGCAGGGGTTGAAAAAGCACAAGAAAACTGCAAAGTTGGTAATCTCATCTTCATCCTCACCTAATGATGGTGATTCACCTGGTTTTGATCAAGATTTGGGTAATTCTCCCAAACAGGGGAGGAAAACAAATGCTGAAACTCAGGGGAGGAAACTTGATTTTGAAGATGAAGGGGTTTCTAGTAAAGGAGCAAAGGAAGCTGATACTCATGAAAAGCAACTTGATGATTGATTGGCTTCCAAACAGTCAAGTTTAATCACTCAAGCTGACCACTTGTGAATGGTCAACCGTAACAAACTTAAAACAGCTCAGAAGGCAAATGCAATTAAGATCAGGAGAATACAGTGGATTCCCGGGTCGTTAAGTCCCACGGAGACTCAATGGTGTTTTAAAACTTTCAGACGATAGAATGATCACTAAGGATAGTGATCAGTAAGGATTTGGATTGATAACTACACTACTGATTGATTGGAATGGAATGGATACAGAATTGGAAAGCACAACAATCAGATAAAACAAACGTAAATACGTACGATTAAAAACTACGTAAACGTACAAAATAAAAAAATGAATCTAAGAAATAAAAGACCTAAAAATATGAAAATGACATTTTTGGAATCCTAAAAACAAAAGAAAATTATTAGAAAAAGAAAATTATTTTTATAACTATTTATTTAATTATTATTAATTAAAAACTATTTTTAACTATTTATAAATACTCTAAAATAAAAGAAAATACAAAATAAAGCTAGATAAATGAAATTAAGACTTAGGAAAATCTAAAATATTATAAAACTTATTTTAAAACTGAAAATATATTTTTTAGACTTTTTATATATTTATTACTAATTAATTACTTATTTAAAATACACTTAAATACAAGAAAATATAAAATTAACCTGGAAAAATAAAATTTTAACTTAAAAAAATCTAGAATATGATAAAACTAATTTTAAAACTGAAAAGATATTTTTTTATGCTTTTTAATTATTTATTACTAATTATTTAATACTTTTAACTATTTAAATTTCTAATAAATACTAAACAGATTAGGAAAATTATGAAACTTTTTCTAAAAATAACTTAAGGTTACAGAAAACTAAGAAAAATATAAAAACTAGATTTGCTTAATAATAAGCTGAAAAGAAAAATCAAAAAGCTAAAATCTAATAAATAAACGCTATCACTATATTTAAAATTGATGTTTTTGTGGTTTTTATTTTTGAAAACTTTTTAACTACTTAAAATATGAAACTTTAATAAACACAAAAATTTTACAAACTGAAAAATAAGCTATTTATGGGCTTATGATTCAAACAGTGGACTTATGAGCTTATTTTGAAGATATAAGCTCAAACAAGCTCACAAGCTGAAACAAAAGCTAAAATAAGATGCAAACAAGCTAGAGAAACTCAAATGAAGCTAGAAAACACAAAAATACATACTGAAAAGCTATTGATAAGCAAATAAGCACTTGGCTTCTATTAGTTAAAAAACAGAAATGGGACAAGGTTTAAGTCACTTGCAGCCCTACCAAACAAGCTAGAAAATGGAAGACTAAGCTTGGGACCTCAAGTCAGCTAGGAAAGCTTTCCAAAGAACCAAGTTACACAGGATTTGACCAACTAATAAGCTCTGTAGGAGCTTGTGATTGAGCTTGTAAAACTGGTGCACAGGGCACTTTTCAGACAAGGTGCTCAAAAGAAGCTAGTAAATAAGCACTAAATAAGCTGATTAAAAGTGAACTAGTATTTTTCTAATTAAGTTTAGCAGCTAAAATTTAATATCCTAAAAGCTTATAAGCTAAATCTCAATATTAAACACACACTAAAATTCTCTATTTTATTCAAAAACGACCCAACTGAAATTTGACTTTTTGAGAAAAACAAATGAGTTGACTTAAGTGAACTTTGGATTGATTTTAAGCACTGATTATGTTGTTTTAAGGTAGATTAAGACTGATTTGATCAATGATAACAACTTATGAACACAAAATCATGATCATAGATCATTAAAATCCAACAGTGAACACACAAGATTTGATCAAAAGGAATTTTGACTTTTACACTAATGAAGATTGATTTTCTTGATTGCAATGAACTATTATGACCAAGTGTGACAGGAAACAAACACAAACAACAACTCAAACAACCTCTAACACAGTTTAACTTCACAAATCCAAACAAACCTTTATATGACTGATTTGGTGATTTTCAAAGCAAAACACAAATTCAGACCATGCAAGTAATTAGAGACCTTATATTATCCTTAAATAAGATTAAAGAAACACAGAACAACAACCTTAACAACATAAAACCAAGAAATTAAACTTAAGCTAATTTAACTGTCAAAATTAAATTTTTAGCAACTATGAATTAAAAATAACAACCAACTGTTTTTAATCTTTAACTTTACTTAACTACAACTAATAAACATGAAGAAACATAAATTCAAGCTATTTAACAATTCAAACAGTGAAATGCCAAAATGATCAAAATGCTTACGAGTGGCTATCCAACTGAAATCACAGAACCAAGATCACAAGACCACTCCTATAGGCTTACCACTAAGCCACTAACCCAAGGCCATCCAAAATTCACCCTGCTCCAGCTTTGATCACCATTTCTTGTGATTTTTGAATTTTCAACTATTTATTTGTATTTTTGGTGATTTTTGCTTTTTTATACTAAACTGATTTTTAAAGTATCTAATAGCTTTATAAAGCTATCTAGGAGCTTACATGAGTTATCTCAGTCCATAAAAACAACCAACAACAACATTAGAACATTTTGACATTTTTAACTTGAAAATGCATAAACTGAAAATAGAACTTGAAACTTAAATTGATTACTGAAAACAGATTCAATTACACTTGAAAAACTTAAACAAAGTACTTGGAAGACTTAAATTACACTGAAAAGCTTAGATTAATAAAAACGACTAAAGAAAATTCAAATTACACTAGATACTCCTTCCCATTGCTTCTCAACCCTCCTTTATAGACTTTTGTGACTCTATGTTGACCTCTGAAACTTTCCCACCTCATCTGAGCCATTGGATTGGACAAAATCATCATAATCGTCCAAGTGTCATTTTGGCGCCAAAAGTCTCTTAAGCAGGTTTGAGCAT